>BLKR01000373.1:265000-558320 GCA_011170035.1 Teleogryllus occipitalis
GGAACACGGCATACGCGTTTCATGTATCGTTTACTCCACTTTAACTACCGCTCAATTGCGTTCTACTGCCTCTTTCCTCTGCGGCGCCGTCAAGACTTTTCTTAGCCTCTTCCTCGCGTGGTCTCGCAGTCCCTTCAACCGCCCCGCCCCCCCCCCGGGCCTCCTTGCCGAAACGCCGCGTCGCGTCGCGTCGCGTCGCGTCGCGTCGCGGTGCGAGAGAACATAACGCGCGCTGAGCGAGAGACAATATGGAAGTGGGTCGCGCGACAACAACGGACGCGGGCCGCATGCGGCAAGCGTCGCTAGCACACAAATGTCTTCTAAAGAGGAGCCTGGTCGAAGGAAGGAGACGGATGGCGCATTGGAGAACCGCCACGGAAGTACGTCCACAGCAACAATAATTAATCACACATCCTTTAGATAACATCCTTCTTTCGTTCCAAGATTTGGCGATGAAATTCATTCGGGCACGGCTCTGGAATTGTCTCTCATCAAAGAAAAAACAACTAGTATTTCCTTTTAAAATTTACACTTTAAATTTGTTGAATTTATTTTTAGTGAATAAAACTGTTTGCACATATGAATCCCTCTGCATAAACAAAATTATATACATTATTTACGAATTTCAATATTTTTTTAAAAAAGAAGTTCTACGATAACTTCCTTTTTATTTCGTACACGCCGGTACTTAACAAGCGTGTTACTCCACCGCTCTGGCCGGCAGCATTATTCAGTCTTGGAAAAGTTTGGAGAGCCCTGATGGAGAGCTTACGAGACGCCGTGCTACCGCAAACGCCCGCCCGTTATGAAGCGGCGCGTTTAACTGCCCCGCGCCGGCAATTGCACCTGCATCAACACCCGCGCACTCGGAGACGGCGCTCGCGATGAATAATGCCCGCGCGCCACGCCCCCCAACGGCAGAGCACGGCGGACCACACGCTAGCGGGCGGTGCACGCCGCCCAAAAATTACAACGTTCGATCTCGAGCACTACATACGCCCACCACCCCCTCCTCCTCAGAGTTTCAATACACGAGGCTGCAATAGCTAAATCACATCATGAGAGACACATCCAAATAATTGCTGTGGCACCGTCACAACCAACCACAACTGCTGAGGCATCACAATGAAAGCAGTTATAAGGACTATCTATCACAACTCCATCTCCATTGTCAAGGAGTGTAGAATGTTGCATTCTGTTTCGTAATTTTTCCAGTAAATTATTAGTTTATTATGTGTTTGTAAGACGATAAAAATATGTAAAACGTTAAATTATTCCAAAACGCACGTACGTATTATTGTTTTCACATAACACATTACTTTGCAAACAACACGTAAGTAAACTTTCTCTTAAATTCGGATAATATAATATATTTAAACTATTCAAGAGTACAATTTAGACTATTCCTATAATTTTCATAAGTGATTAATCATTAAAAATAAAAATCAAGTACCACGAATGGTTCTCAGCACTCAGAGACGAGAAGTGAGTTAGTGCCAAGTTCTGAGCTTAAAAATACTTAGTGATAAACTTCAAATCGCGACCATGCGAGTTCATAGTGCAATACAGTGATCAGCTCTTCAACCCCTTAGGGGGACACACAGATGCCTTCTGAGCACATGACCAGCAATTACACACTACTGTCAACAGCAACCATCTGATCTCATTGATCTAGCCAAATAAAAAAATTTAAAAAATTAAAACTTTTTTTAAAAAACCATAACTTATTTTAAAAAGTGTTAATTTTTTAACCAATCCCCCCTCCAAAAAAAAGGAAAGGTACTCACGGCGACGTGCAGCAGGCGGCGGATGGCCTGGTTGTTGCCGGTGCCGCAGTACGCCATGGCCAGCGTGTACATGCCGGAGCGGCGCAGGATGGGGTCCTTGTCCTGGCAGAGCGTGGCCACGAGCGGGTCGGCCTCCTCCAGGCGGCCGTACATCGTCAGCGCCACGCCCACCGCCAGCCCGCGCAGGATCTTCTCGTGCTGCGTCTCCTGCGCGTACTGCAACACGCAAACCCTCTCGGTTACTTTTCACCAAGGCTTACTTACAATGACACTTTGCACGTGATTCGAAACCACTTTACCAGCCCTATTTCCAGGTGTCGTACACGTTTGCACATTTAAAGAAATCTCAAATCTTATTTGCAAAATCATGTTCCATATTATAATCTTTCAAAATTATTTTTAGAAAATTACTTTTCACTTTTGGTGCAAATTAAAGAGGAGAATTGGAATTAGAAGTAGGTCTGAATTTCCCTTCACTATTTTTTGCAAGGATCAACGTAAGGTCTATCTCTACTTCTGGTGGTCAGCGGCATTTTGGCCAGTACAAAGCAAAATTACGAGATAAACAGGGAAACTTTAGATTTCAACGCTTCAAACAGTGCTTTGTAATTCACTGCTTTGTAAACGGTCCGATAAGTATTAAGGAACTATCGGCAACACATTTAAATTCAATATATTTCAGCACTTGATTAAATCTTGTCCTATGGCTAATATTATCATAGAGTTCTTTCATTGTTATTATTATTGAATATTTTATTTATACGTTATTTTCACATTCTTGATACTTTTATTTCATTTTCAGTCCATATTTTACTGAATATTTTGAATATATTAAACTATATGTATGTAAATTTTTAGGTAAATGTTTTGCCATATAAATCTCAGTACTGGTCATCCCGTGCTGCCGAACAACATGCATACAAATACACATACATATACATCCACATATACATACAAACAAATAAACATTGCTTGTGCATGGTTTACGCGGGCAAACAAGTACGTGGGTGTTCCTCAGAATGCTGAAAGAGATTGTGTCTGCTTTAACTTCATTTACAAATCTTTCTGCAACTACTTCAAGCCACATAACGAGAGATTCAACCACGGATCCCCAAGATGAAACAATTCGTTTATCATTTGCCTGCAAATAGACAATTTCTTCCTGTCAGTGCAAGCTGTTTACATAGTTCAATCCCAGCTCCGCCCACCGCAGCGGGAATTTGGGGGCCGACGGAATGTAAGTAGGGCTTACCTAAGACATTAATCTCGCGCGATGACGCGGATCCTTGTTTACTGAACAAAGTGTTAAGGCGGCAAGGGGGCGGGGGACGGGAGCGACATGCTGCACCGCATCGTCTCCATGGCAACGGACGCAGGCGCAGCGGAGGGGCGGGGAGAGGAGATACGCGGGCTTACCGCTCCATTAACTACCTTTGGCGCGGCGACAGTCGAAGGCAGTGGATAGGAGGTCGCCGAGCCAGGGCCCGCAAGAGACGAATGACGCACCACTAGCGCTGCGACGGTCGCTTTCAAAAATGACCAACCATCAAAATATTCAACGACAATACAATGCCATAACAATATTTTGAATACACAAAAAACTTACTATTTAGGGACCCCGTACAAATTTATTCCCAAAATATTTTTTAAGTCTTTTTTTCTTTTCAACAAAACATTTAAAAAGGGTTGCTGATTTATAAAACATAAGAATAATATTCAAACAGTTTATTTTGAGTAGATTCGGTCCATCTCTTTTCTGAAAATGCGGGGAAAGTAAGACAATCTTTGCTATTTTCATCAAATCTTCACGATAAACGTGAGAATGAATGTTGACTAGTGGATTGGAGCAACATAAGCTTCTCATCTACTAAGCGAAACACTAATAAAACACTCATTTCTTTTTCCCGATGAGCTACAGCCTACTCCTATTTCACGAGCTCCCGGCACAGCAGGTCTCTCGCCTTTTTTTTTTTTTTTTTTTTTTTTTTCTCCTCCAGAAAATCTCTTTCACATGAAAGTTACATCAGACATAACACTGAACTACACTATGAAATTAATATTAGGACAATGTTATAACATTGTTATAACTATATATATATATATATATATATATATATATATATATATATATATATATATATTGCGTAAATTAACCCAGAAATAAAGTATCCACTTTACACAATTCGACAGCTCTTTTATTTCTCGGTTAATTTTTCTTTCTGAAAAAATAAATTCATTTCTTTTGTAAATAATAAACAATTTACATGTTTCTGAAGTGTTTCTATACTTCAGAAATGCTCTTAAGACAATTTTAAACATTTTGTGTAATTAACACAAAAAACAAACAAATGTGTATATATATATATATATATATATATATATATATATATATATATATATAACGCTTGCGGACGGCTTGTATTGGATCAGTCTACCTACAAGTACAAGTGCCGCATTCGTCGTTAAAGTAACGCAGGCGCGCTAAGTCAAACGCCAGCATTCATTAAAATTCCAAAAAGGTTATCGCAAAAACTAACGCCTCACCGCCATCGTAAACATCCAGAAAATTAGATGCTTCCAACGCCAGATGAATAAATGAATGAACAATGCAAACGCCGCAGCAACTGGGAGGGAAAACGGGCTAATAACAAAACACGTGAATATTAATGATCTAACCGTCTCAGAAGTACCTCTTTTGTAGGTATTTGCTAGAGAAAATTTTCAGGCCTTAAAGGGTAGATGAAACTTGTCATAGCGACATACAAATTTCGAAGTAATCAATATTCAATACCGATATATAAAAGACTAACTTCATCGCTTCGACAGAGTTGAATGATGTACTAATAACGTATAAAATACTTCACCTCTGCAGCGTATAGATGGGAAAAGGTGAAAGCATTCGTGGTCACTTTATAGAGTGCGTTTGTTTGATATTAACATGAAATCGAGAAATACACAAAACCAGAGTACTGCGGCATAAAAAAAGCTTATACGTAACCGACCACGGTTCTCATTTACAAAAATTTACCCACTCATTTCCACAACACGAATCTAATCCCAACGACCAAGCGGTTTACCGGTATTGGAAAAACGGGAGCCACCTGCGTTCGCGCAGGATAGACAACGCGATGGCATTTTACAGCGCACGCGACGCGTCTGTGCTCGGTGGACGTCGACGAACAATACTGCGGGACGCAAGTTTACGTATGATACACGCGTTACTTACGAGAACCAGAAGTATCGCTTAGAAAATGAAACTGTACGTGCGACCAATAGACAGCGGTATAACGATTTATCCGACAAAAATGAAACGGCCCGTGTCAGTTTCTCACAACCCTCGCGCTTCAAAGTGTGCGAAAGCAAGACCATCCCAGATCCTTTAGTCCAAAGATACGACAGCAGCATGGCCAATGTGGTGGCGAGAGGGATTTCGTAGCCATGGCAATCAGCCGCGTGCAAGCGACCTGCCCCGGGCCGGCGCCACCCTCGCCTTCCCTTCTCCGCACGGGCGGCGGGCGCGGGGTGGGAAGACGCGCACGATTACAACTCGTAAAACGGCGACGGCGCCGAGCGTAAAACGCGACGTCGACGTGGAGGGCGGGGCGCGGGGCGCCGCAGATCGTTGTGCGGTCGCCCAGGTAAACCGAGGGGTGGCTCACCGACGGAACGGGCGAACGCGGCCAGCACACGGCGAACGGGAGCAAGCTCTAAGAGGGCGAAGAATCCGGGCGAGACGAAACGCTTCGACGAGACACGATTTCGACACCGCGGAAGACAGGACAAGAAACAAAACGGCCACGAGATGCGAAAAGAATTCAGTGAGCAACGCTGAGAAAATCGTAATGATTTGGGAAGTGCGAACACGAGAAGCGAGGCAGAGCACGACGGAAGTTTCAGCAAGCAAATTCACCAGGAGGCACAAAGCTCCGAAAGCACATCCAAGAAGAAACGGACGAGGCGATCAGAGGCAACGCGCAGGACGGAGGGCGAAGCGCGGAAGGAGAGACACGCGTCGTGTGGGCGGCTACGACGCGGCGTCTGAGAGCACGGGGCGCCCTGGGACATGGCGCGACGGCGGAATGTGGGGCAGCGCGGGGGCGGGGGCGGGGCGCGTGACACAGCGCACCTCGCGTGGCGTCGCCTTTACGAGCGCCGTAAACCGGCCCGGGACGTGCGAAGCGCAGGGCGACCGCCCGCCGCCGCCTCGCAACGCCTTGTTCCGTAATTCACTGCGGCCACCGACAACTGCACCCACTTCCATTAAAAATATGAGCGCGCGCGCGCCCTTCTCTCCCGTCTTTTCAAGAAAATTCGGGAAATGGCCAGGGAAGTAAAACAAGTTACCTCCATTTGGGACCACGATATAACGTTTAATTACACGGAAGACAGACAAAGGGCAAGAAATTATGAAGGACCTCGAAATGTGCAAAAAAACAAGTTCATTTTTCGTACAATTACATCCGTCATTCTTGACTAGTCAACGAAACGTTAAATTACAACTACAAAGAACTTCTTTATTTAGATTCGGCAGAAGAGAGTATTGTTTTTGTACGTCTGATTTTCCCTTGCACAAACATGAGATGGAAAATGTAAATGGAAAACAACCTTTGCCGTACGTGTACCCCAAGAAAGAATCTACAGCAACTGGGTAGTCCAAAGTAGTGCAAAACACTGGAGCGACATGAATCACCGTGGCCGCCACCGCGCATATTCGGAATGACGGCAGGAGTACGAGTATCTCGTTGTAGGAGTCTATGAATTGGTGAACTAAAAAAACTCGTGTATGGAGCTCGTGCGAAGGTGTCATTCAAAAATGTTTCGTGATCTCTTCACTATTTCATTCGCACGCCAGGGACTCGCCTTCTGTACCGCTTGGGGGGAAAAAGCTGTCCGCGAGCCCATTGATTAGCGGTTGGCAGGTCGCGCGCAGGGGCGTGGCTGCAGCGGCTGGGAACCTGCATAAGCCGGCGCAGGCTGCGGCGGCGCCGCCATTATGATTGTCCTAATGTGGCATTAGCGCGAGGGACGCCAGGCGCGGCCCTCCACGTCACTCGGCGCGCGCCAACAGGCGGCGGCCGCCCGGGGCGAGCCAGCGGGCGACTAGCGGCGGCGCCCGGCGCGCGTCCTGCCGCTGACGTCTAGTGGCGGCTCCACTCTCTCCACTCCCACTCCCAACCACCACGCCACGCCACGTACATTCTCTCTCTGACGGCTTCTAGCTTATTCTTCCAACACAAGAGAATTTGTACCTTCGTTACTCTCATGCACTTCAATGCAAAGGTTTTATTTTTATTTTATATTCGCCCACGCCCATGGCTGGTACTAAGAGAGCGTAACACAATTCAGCTCATACGAAATAATATTAAACTTCACAGAGACACTTCTGCCTATATTACTGTAATTATAAGAGGGCGCATTTTGATGACCTAAAACAATGCGCAAATCGATCAATCAAATGCTCCTAAAATGTTTTTAAAATGCTCTAAAAACAAAGAAAAATTACGTAAAAAATCGATCAAAACCACTTCAGATGAACAATACAAGCTGTTGGATATGTTACTGATCAAATCGATGCTTCTTCCCTTTGTTGAAGTAAACTCAGCTTGCAAACTTTTGATTCGGACTGTTCTTGACAAGTAAAATTATCTTTATCGCGAAATCGGCCGAACTCACAATGGCGCTGATAGGCATCAGAGAAAGCATAGATTACATAGTACTCACAACGTTGACATTACAATAAATGACCGAAGAAATAGAATAAGGTACTCAGGAATTCTGTTTAGAACATCATTTTGTTGCATCTCGTAAATATTATTTGAAGCAAGTACCATGAAAATGATATTAAAGTCGTGGAAATCAGCAAAAAATGCATTATTAAATTAAAGGTAAAAAATCAACTGATTAGTCGAAATCGACAAAAATGCGCCAAAATAAGATATAAAAAATGGGACATTTCCTTTTGTCATTGCATAAAATTAATTTCTATACTAAACGGCATTTTTCCCGAGTGAAAAGAAAAAAAAGACATTTCATTAACATCTGGCACCTAGTAATCATGTTTCATTCTAATACATGGAAATCTGACACCTATTTATTTTGTCGTGAAACGCACATTCTAATGGTTACACGAAATCTTAGGCTTCCTTCATATGCTATCATCTGTCCGAAACAGCGATGCAGCGTAGGGTGTTTTATCCAGCGACGTTTCAGCTCGCAAACCACAGTCACCCTCAGCGCTGAAATACATTTCGAAACTGTTCGTAAAATATGATTTACTGTTGCTTGCACTCCCCTATTTCAAAAGTGCACAGTACGGATCTGCAGAGAACACTGGAAGAATAAGAGTTCATTCGTGGAGAATGTTCTCTAGCTAGGGGAAACCACAAACTGCAGCACAGACGTGTCGTGCGGGTTGCGTGATCCAGCTCTCTGTCGCGGCGCACTCTCGCATTCGGCAAGCGAACGCGAGCCGTAACCTAGCCGTTGGGGCAATTGTAACACACAGCACGAGTAACCTAACTGAAAATGGAATCACCTTTGTGGCACACATATTCAACATGAGAAGAGACAAATACAGATCTACACAATTACTTATCATTTCTAAAATACTATGCATTTTATCGACGGCAGGCAATTCCAGGGGTGGGTTTTGTTAATATATTTAAGAGATCTGATAAGAGGCAAGTTACGAACATTCAATAAACCCTTGAGAAAGAATACAAAATCAACCTCCTTTTCTTGAAAAGCAGTTTGCATTTTCAAGAAGTTATACACTATTTTGAATGTTGTGCTAAACACAGGTGAAGTTAAAATACTGCATTACCTTTCTCACGCACTAGCCTTGAATCACTTCACTAACAGGGTAAAGTGCGATGCTCGGCATTGAAGGGAATACATTTATTTTAGCGACCGCGACCCCGAGAATGCAAGCGCCTCACCTAGATCTGCATCACGTTCCCGCCCCCTCACCCCACAGCTCCTTTTCCCGACGCCGCCCTCGAGTCCTCCTCGGCCTCTCTGCCGTGGGCCGCGGCACGGCGCGGCGTCGAATTGCTTATGCGCCCAGATGGCCATCGCCAAAAAGAAGAGCCTCCGCTTGCGAACAAAGGCGGCCCCGCGCCGCCCACCCCCGCCCCTCAGCGCGACCGAGCAAAAAGAAGGCTGGCAGGGGGGGCGCTCCCCGGAGGGGCGGCGGGCCGCCGCCGCCGCGCATCACCCACATCCCTGCGGTGCCAAGGCCGCTGCCACAAGTATAGACAAGTTACCCCAGTGAGAGAGGGCGGAAAACAAATATACGTCATGACGGACGATGGAATAGCGGGAGGTGGCGCAGAAGCCATTTGCAAGTGAGTGAAGTGCAAACGAACGCATTGACGAATTAAGCGCGTGGACATAACTTGTTGCCAGCTCCAGCTGTCAAAGCGGTCCGTTCTTACAATAGAATCTTTCGCAGAGCACACAGCGAGACTCCTCCGACACTCCCGTTGTCAATCAACCCCCTACACGCGTGTGCGTTGGCTCTTTCTTGCCTACTCGCCCACAACGCTTGCACCTTGGGCGATCGTTATTCGAAACTGACAGCCCGAAAGCGCGGGTCGCGGCGTTGCCAACTGTGCGCTACTGGATCATTCGTCAGCATAGACCCTCGCACCTGCAGCCCTTTCACGGTTTCAGGGCTGCTCTAACTTGCAATGTTAACAAAATCGGATTACTTGCACGAAAAAAAAAAAAGATCTCCAAAATAAAAACAATAGCAAGTCCTTTTCCAAGCTTCTCTCGTTATTTAAGATACGATTACGAAAGGAAACTTCATACATTGGAAGTAAGACTACTAGTTTTATTAGGAATCTTCACGCGTGACTTTACCAAAACCTTCGTTCTCCAACTATCGCTCTCCAGCTTCAACCCGCACCTTCGATCGTATTCCTGACTTTCCAAATAATCCAACGTATCCGCCCTTTGATGACGGAACTCATGCTTACCGATGGCAACGCGTTTCTATGCCGTCACCACGGAACCGAGGGACGCTGTGAATCCCAAAAAAGCATCTGGCGCATAGAAACATTCTCTATACACATCGTTCACTCACATCACACTGAACCACTGACAGCGGTCGCCTTGAAGCATTACGATATTTTCTCATCATTAAACAACAATTGCGCGAGCAGAGGCGGGCGCGCAGTGGCGGCCCCGAAGAGCGTGGGCGTGGCTTTTGTGCTCCAAGGAGAAAGACGTTCAACAATTAATGACGGCGTAACGTTGCGTATTATTTAGGGCCGCGCGCCGACCAGACAGAGAGCGCGGGAGGGGCGAGTGGGGGTGATCCTCGGATACAAGCGCTCCCGCTCCCTCTCTGCGCCGCGGGCTCCAACGTACGAGCGGAGAGAACAGAGCCGCCGGCCTCCAGGATTACGCTTTCAGCAGCCGGACCTCGCGCGGCCAGCGGAGTTGCCAGATGGGGATGAAAAAGTTAAAGGCAAAAATCGGAGAGACAGCTGGGAGGGATGAAGAAATTCAAACAAAAAATATCATTGGGAGTAGTGCAGAAAGAGGGCAGGAAGAAAGAAAAAAAAACACAGAGCACACCTCCAAGAGGACGCCAGGACCACGGACGCGCATTGACTACAGAGGTGTGGAGGGAAACGGTACAGTCCTCATGGAGCACACCCAACCGCCCGAAGAGCTGTGTAAAGACGAAAGAGGAAGGTCAGAAGCCATTCGCGACGGAATACACACACGGACATGCGCGCGCCTGCAGGCGGAGAGCGCGCCTGGTGCCCGAGTTCAGCCGGCCGACCACAAGAAGCGTCCCAGAGACAGAGAGGGAGGCTGCAGCGGGTCCTGATCCTCCGGCGCAGCCGTGCACAAGCGCCCCACGCACGGCCGAGGGACCTGAGCGGTGTGGGAGGTCGGGGGAGGAGGAGGGGGAGGGGCGCCACACGGCGGTGGCGAGCCGCCCCCAACGAGGAAAAGAATCGGCCGCGTGGAAGAGGCTCGTGGAGGCTTCACTGACTTGCAACGGACGAGATTCCCCACGACCAACATGTCTCCTCTCCTCGCACACCCAACGCCAACGCCCCCCCCCCCCAAAAGCTTCGACAGTTGGAGCCATTCACGGCCGCCGGAGTCAATTGGCAGAAAGGATATCGGGGGCGAGCTGAATTCCGCCAGTGGCCAGTCACGCGAGCTGCACGCCCCCATTGATAGGGCCAGCAAACACCGGCAAGTGCCCGCTGTTTGCCTTCCACCGCACGAAAAATTACCTCGTGAAAGGGATGTTTGTAGGCCAACACCGTATCAACACACGGCCTTTCAGGCTTCAATACCACACCATAAATACACGCGCGCGCAACCAAGAGGGACAATCAAGAATTCACAAGAAACCCCCGGGGGGAAAACAAAGAAACTGTTGAATGAGCGACTACGGTCATACTCAGAACAGAAAATAGAGGCGCTACAGAATGACACAGACTTCCTCGTACTACTCAGGATCCTTGCGTCTTTAGCCTGCGCTAGCGCAACTTCCTCTTCCCTGCGGCCATCTACTGACACTTAAAATACATTATTTTCATAAATTCAACTTTTCGGGTCGCAAATGGTACATTTGAAATACATCATTGAGGATATTATAGAAAAGCAAAAGACGATCCTACATGCAAATTTTCATTGAAAAATTTCCAACACCGTAGTGAAAATATCTCGAGTATTTCTGAAAATTTTAATCCTTTTTAGATAATTATTTTCGAGTTTTCGAAAAACGTCATTAGAAAACATTTAAAGCACTTGTACTCATAGATGCAAAAAGAAATCAATAAAAATAAAAATGCCCTTCCCGAGTATCCATTCCCAACAACAGGGCGGATATTAAAAAAAAAACAATTACATTTGCTGAAAAATCAAAAGAATGCATGAAAATGGTATTGATGTTAAATTAAAAAAATCTGAGCCGTTTTTGAGAACTTGCCGTTTCAGTGTTTCAGATAATGCGCAATTTTGAGTTAATTTAACAGAAAACATTTTAAGTTTGGAGAAACTACATAAGAAATGATTCGAAGTAATAATGTAAGTAATAATTGCAATAATGTGCAAATAACAACCGCATTGTAAATATTAACGACGTGAAAGATATACTAAAATTACATTAGTGAACGTCTGAAAAGTCAAAAGAAAACATGAAAATGGCATTTATTTCATGTTATTCAGCGCATTTAGCACTATCAATACAAAATGTAGAAAAAATAGAGCCGTTTTTAAGAAAATCTTGTTAACATTTTTTTAATTGCCCAAATTTCACTTAAAATTGCGAGAAAACTACTGTTTTCAAAAAAATAACTTGAGTTAAGTTAACTAAAAAAATAATTTTAATTAACTCTTAACCTATTAAGAATCAATTCTGGAGAACAAATTTGATTAGATGAAAACTCTCGATTCTGAATAGTGTGAATCAGTTGTAGGAAGACGCCAAAAAAGTGTCAAACGTTTGCACTTATCGAAAAGTCTTACTTCAAATTTAAAGAAAAAATTTGGAGCCATTTTTGAGAAAACTTTCAAAATGCTCCAGGGGCATCATGTAAAGTACCCCCAAAACAGAAAGTTAAACTTGATTTTCCGTTGGATTAGATAACTATTATATATATTCATACATACTTTGGTATACAAGAAAGAAAAAAGGATCTTGGAAAATAATAAATGCTCAAATATCACTCAGAAGAATATGAGTGATAAAAATCAACCCCGTTGACACCCATGCCCTCTTGCCCTTTGGCTCACAGCCTCCCCCAGGACTGCGCAGAACCCATTAGAAGTCGCCACGCACATCTCCCACTGCGAGGGCTAGAGCGGGGCTGAGCCGAAAGCGCCAGGGGCGGGGGCGGGGGGGGGCTAAAATATGCAGATGGAGGGCGCTTAGGTGCTGTCACGGAGGGCGGCGCAGCGCGGCGCGGCGGGGGCGCCGGTAATTAAGGCGACGCGATCATCCCGGGCCCTCCATCACACGCCCGCGACTCGCCCCGTCTCGCGCGCAGCCGAGCGCCGGGATCGGGGCGAGCGGATTGTCGAAAACGCGGCGGCCCTCGCGCCGGCAGGTGGCGAAATAACGACCGGGGCGCGCGGAGCACGAGAACGAAGAAGGCGACGCGGAAGCACTAACACGGAAGAGCTCCATACATGAAAGGACCTTTCTTCAAGGCGCATCTCGCGACCGCATTCGGCGAGGAGCATACAGGATTCGTGAAACCTGATAAAGGCGGAACATCGAGACTCATTTATTAGTACCCGAGACGACGTGCAAACTAGTAAAACGTGCGATTTTCAAAAACGGTACTTACGTGATAGAATAACGTAAACGCAGAGACACAACCAAAACCCCCAGAGGAATGAAAGGAGAGAAACCCACATGAACCGAGAAGAAAAGTTAAAGGATCGCAGCTGGCAGAACGCGAGGGGAGGCATGCATTAAGTGAGGGGCGGGGCGGGGCGGGGCGACGGAGCGCAGAAAGAATGACTAAGCGGCGCGGGGCGGCGCAGCGAAGCCCCAGCTCACCGGAGATGGCGGCATTCGTTACCTCCAGGCAGCCAGGACTCGGGCCGAGCCTCCACCGCTGCGCTTTGCCTCTCCGCCTCGCGCACGCCGACCGCCTCGGCGCCACCCAATCGTATTGCAGTGTTTGACACGACTCCCTAATGCGGGAAGCGCGTGGAATAGCTGCATGGATTATCAGAGGGGATTTCAACGATGTATCACTACATTCAGTGCCGTCGTCCGGGCCCTGGAAGTCAGCCCGAAAATGCGAAACGTGGAAAAGAAAAGAACAGACAAACGTCCCTGTCTAAAAATTAACAACACTCCGTATGTCACCGTAATCAGAGCAAAACATTTGACGTTCATTTCAGACCTATAAAAAATTCGAGACAACACTCCATAATACTTTTTATTAAAAATATAACATACAATATTCTTTCAAAGGAGGGAATAAAATTTGTCTTGGGCCCGGAGATGTCAATCCCTGGGAGATTAACATACTGATGATAGATGTAACTAAATTTCACAGATATCAATGCATTTAGTTGATGAAAACATAATCAAGAAATTAATACAGGGATCGGTCTGCACGGAAAGAAGTGAGAACGTTTTTCATTTTCACAGGGTGCTTTATCGATTACTACACGAGCAACGAAGCGACGAGTGAATTTAACAGAGAATTTCCAAAACACGAATGGTATTCAATTGGACTATTTCGCGAATGCAATTTTAATTTAAAAATCCGGTGAATTAAACTACGTAATGTACGTTATTATGAAATATACACGAAATTTTAATGAGTTCAATTACTTGCAACAGTCTCTATTCTCCGTTTTCTTTATACATGGCCAAATGCACTCTTTTAATGTATAACGATCAATACAGTAGAACGGGAGACAAAGAATTTCGTGAAGGCACAATTAAACGAGTTCATCCACCGATGATCCTGAGGCATATAACTCTACTTTCGCCCGCTACCAAACACTATTGAAAAATCTTTGCCAAGAAATGTACGTAATCGTAATAACCGCCTCTCATTTAACCATAAAACAGCGCATCTAAGGAAAACGAATAAGGCTACTCCTAAGGTACATGTACACGAGTGTCGGGGGGACTCCCGGGGCATTTGCGACTCTGACAAAACAAATAGGGGTGGAGGGGTGAAATTAATTGCTAGAATGTAAGGGGAATTTTTGTTCACAATCAATTTTTGATTTTAAGGTATTAGAGTAAAAGGAGCATGCTGTAGATTAAAATATATTATTTTGCACTTGTTTATGAATTCAGTAATACTCTGACAATTAATTTCGATAACTATTTAACAAAAACAATAGTCACACATGTATTGATATAAGTGATTTAGAATTATCTTAACCTTTATAATGTACTTCCAACTTTGTAACGGTGATTGGATCACAAGTTTTAATGCGACTGTTATATTATTGGCCGTTAAACATGTGGTTACCAAACGGTCTAGTTCGAGAAGTCTAGCTAATCGTAATGAGTGATGGCGTTTCTTATGCACGTCATCACTCTCCTAAGGGAGCAACAGAGCCGCACATATTGCCAGCGCCATTACACGTCAGCAACGAGGCAGACCGATGAGTGCATCAGTCTAGTTCAGACTTCTTTAGCTTAATTGTAAAAAATTGAAATGAGAATAAAATGACTGGAGGGGGCGTGTGCCTCTCCAGCGCTCGACCTCCGCCCTCGCCGTCGCCTTCACCACCCTCGCGGCGGAGAGGCTCAAGTGACCTACAAGTCTCTGGCACTCCCTCCAGCCTTACGAGCTCCACACGTTCAACGCTTTGCCTTCCTGCACGATATTCCACGACATCTATTCTTGGTCTTCTTTTCTTTCTTGCTTAATGTCCCCACGAAGTTAATAGAAATAGTATGCCTCACTGAGACACAAAAACCTACATATACTCGTTTTCAAAACGCTGCTGCTTTTTTCAACGCATTCACTTCATGATCGACGACTTTATGATCGAAGCCAGTCATTTCAAAAATACAGCGTTTCCTCGCGTTTTCCAAATTCAAATTACTTAACAACACATCGAAACTGTTTAAAAATTGCATTAGAGCCAGCTAAGAACAAACTTTCGCCCTACGCCACTTCCAAGCGAATACAGATATACGAAATCGCGGAATACCTCCTCCCTGATCGCTCATACAGCACATTGAAATGCACCCCCCCCCTACACAGCAGTTTCTGACCAGCAACTCTCACCGCACCACCAAGAACAAGGGCCGAAGTGGGCCCTTAGGGGCACTCCGGGGCCCTGCGCAGCACATGAACGCAAGTCCCCCAGGGCCGCCAACTCCCGTCCCTTCCGACGAGCGGGCTCTATTAGTGGAGGCAGCGGTACGCGCGCGCGGCTGAACTCGGGAACACGAATTATACATCTTAAGCTCCGGCAGCAATCTGGCCGCGCGGAGCGGCCGTAAAGGGGTTTAACGTGGGACGAGCGCGCGCGCGCGGGCGGGCGGCGCGAGGGCGGGGGCGAGGGCGAAGGTGGGGGTTGGCGCAAGCGGCGGAGGGCTGAGTCGCGAAGAAGTACGCGAGCGTCTCTTTCCTCCGCCCCCGCGGGCGACCGTTCACAGACGGGACGGAACTGCTCCTCGCCTCGGAACGGATTCCACGCGCAGCCTCAGCTCTTCCAGGGCAGCGAGATACTTATACTTTCTTCACCACTCGTACCTCAACATATCAACACCTCTCACCGTTTCGCCCTTCAGAAATCGACTTCGGGTGCAAAGGGCACTATGTTATAGTATTTTTCAGGAGGACAACTTAAAGATTTTTGCCCTCTGAATGAAAGCCGAAATAAAATTTTTGTCAGCTTCTAATTTCATTATCAATGTCCCGTGAACAGTTGTCAATGCTCCAGAAAGACCAATAAAATTGCAACACGTGTGTTATAATATTCCATTTTATCAAAAAAGAAAGACCTCTTCATCTCACCAATATTTACCTCGTTCAAAAAGCAGTAATAACACGTGCATGAATCAGCTAGTAATCATTCAATTCAGAGGTGGTTCACAAAGAAAGAGACATTAAACAAGTCAAGTTTGCCTTGTCTCTTACTACAAATACCATTTAATACGAGTTGATTTGTATGAGTTTCAAGCTATTCAAAACCTCATATAATTAACTTTATAAATCCATATTCATTACCAACGAAACCAAATAATACTCCTTAGGCACCGCAAATTATTTTGGGCCAGAACATGGCCAGCCCTCCATCCGGCGATGTGCGCATCCGGCGCGCGGAACAAACCAACTCGCTCGACCGAGCAGCGAGCAGCGCGCCCACGCATATATTCCCAATTGGATTAAAATTGGGAAGGAAGCGCGCGTGTTTGCTCACGGGACGGGGAGGGGGAGGGGGCACTGCACACCAACCGGCAAATCGCAATTTTTCGCGTGACTTGCCGCGCCCAATCCTGGCCAGCTATTGTCCGAGGCGAACAAAAGGACGGCGGACAGGAAGAACAGCATTACTGGATGGCGGATAAACGATGTACATTCACAGCAACGTTATGGAACAATTATTCATGAACCGAAAATTACATATATCCATTCTATTCATGAATATCGCAAGCTAATGATACTATTCTATGTTTAATAATAAATCTCTATAGTACGTTTCCTACTTGAAAGCAAACTGTCACACCGGACAACTTCAAATACTTTTACTTCTGTAGTAGGTATCCCATTTTCCAAAACTGAAGGGAGGAAACCTATACCTAGTACATCTGATTTTCAACATCTTCATTTGTTAATTAGAAAACAAAGAATGTGACAAACATTAAGCATAATTTACGAAGTATCAATTACAGTAGATGTAGTGTATTGCAATTTCGATGGACCCCACGACCCGTAAATATAGTCTTGATAAACAAAAAAAAAAAAAAAAAAAACACCATTTTTTAGGTTGTAATATACAGACTGTTTATATTTATTGTTTCACTTAAGAATACAACAGAGTGCAGTTTATGAATCCTTTCCAAGGGCACACAATTGTCGAAATTATAGATACACAGTTCACATATCATAATAAGGTTATTACGAAATAGTTGCCGTAAAATCGTCATTTCATTAATTTTCAGCAGTTCACGGTGCACCCCAAATGTATGTATTTTTATTCGAAATATAAAAAACATCATCGTCAACTAACACCCTGTCTGTACAATACCCTGTCAAGACGTAAGAATGTTTTTTTCTTTTTTCTTTAGCAAGCTATTTGAAGCGTGCAGGAGCACGGATTGTGCTGACAAAGGGGAAAGGGCCAGGCAATCGCTGGAAGTGAGTTGCGGCGGCGGCGCCGGCGGACACCGCAGGCCGCCCCCTCAAGCGCCGGCGGAGGAAGACCGCCGCGATGCCACTCCACGCAAACATTCTGCCTGGCCGCCGAGGACCGCTTCCACGAAACCGCTCCCTTCTATTTCCAACCTTCCGCGGCCGCGCAGCGACTCCTACGCGCGCGCGTCGCGGTGAGGAGGGGCGGGGCCGGGCCGGGGCGAGGCGGGTTAGGGCGGGATGGGGCGGAGAGGGGCAGGGCGGGGGAGGGGAGATAACTCTCCCGCCGCGCGCTCCATTTGCGATCGGTCGTCTTCTTCCACGCCGCGAATGCTGCACGCACCGGCCTCCCAAACCGCCTTCGGAGCGCGGTCCAATTCTCTCTCGGCGTCTTTCTCCGCACGACGGAACACACGTAAATTCAAACTACAATATTAAATATTGAATGAATACATTTTATAAATTACACCCACCGTCCTACCCGAGTGAGCTCTTTAACAATCGAATTTGCTTATTCTCCCACAGACCAACCGGCCAGAAAAAATATTTTTTTTTGCTTTTCTTTTTCCTGCGAACATTATCCGAGTGGCGTACGGGAACAATCGCAGACGAGCGACCGACTGCGTGGAGGGACGTGCGATGGGAGGGGGGGGTATGTGGCCACGCCTCCCCATCGCCCCTGCAGGCTTTGCGTGCAGCGGCCGCGCCTCGCAACTGCGCACGTGGCAAAAGGAATCCGCCCGCGATGAAATAGCCACCGCAGAGCCAAAGCCACCGCACGGAACTGCGGTCACGCCCCCCGCCCCTACACACACGCGCCCGCGCGCGCGGGAAAGCGCAGTCGAGGCCTCGGGCGAAATGAGCCGAAAGGGCAGCTCAAGAGTAGCAGGGGGCGCTTTCCGGTTCTATTCAATCCGGAGGACTCCGATGACCTAGTCAACTTAAGAAAGAAATAAAATCTTAGAATCCACGTACATCCGACGTTTCTACGCTGATTCGCATGTGCTACGTTCACCAATCAAAACCATATAAAATGTTCGGGCGAACTTAAATGAATATTTTATGACGAAACTCTGTATAAACTTAAAACTGTACATCCAACAGTATAATCCTTTCTAATCCACATGAACGCTGTGGTTCCCGAAATATCGATAGAGTGTTCAAAAAAACGTGCTAAAACCGTTAAGATATAAGCATTAAGCAAAACCAAATTATTCAGAAGAGACTAAAGAAAAAATAACTTCCAGCAGTACAGACAATCAAATCATTTTGTATACCTATGTAACGTGGTTCCTAATCCCCAATACAAACTCTCTCCCTCTCTAAGGGAAAACGGATTAACAAGTAATGTGAATACTTTCGGAATTATTCGAGAATTTAAAATTTTTCACGGATTCACAATGTGTATGGCAAAATACCTTTCGTTTTTGAGGTAAGTGCACGAAAAACATTAAAGCGTGACTGACGTACGAGTTTAATTAGTTTTTTTGTGAATGCAGACGTATTTGAATGGCAAACTACGCAAACGCACTACCGGGTTGCACGGCGCCGTCCATGGCCCAGCGTGAGCGGGAGCGGGAGGGAGGGAGTGACGGGGGAGGGCGTTAAAGCGCCACAGCACACGCGGCGGCAGGCGGTCGGAGCGGCGTGCGCCCGCCTCGCAGGCAGGCATCGCACAAAGCGACACGGCGCGGCGCGGCGCTGGGCGACGCCGTCACAAAGTCCGCTTGTTCCCTTCGCGACGCGACAGCCTGCCACCGCGCGCGCCCCCTCGCAACTGCAGGCGACGCGGCGGCTTCGACAGGGCCACTCTACCCGCACGCCGCACCCATTGGGGCAGCAAGCGCGCCCGCCCCACATGATATTTACGTACGGCACACGGGATAAAAGCGAAGCAAATACAATTTTATTCTTCTTAGACCTCAGTAAGAGAAAATATTTAATAACAAAAGGTTCCAAGAACACTCACACGATAAGTCCTCATATATCTGGCATTCGTCTACGCGGTTTAAGCTCCTGACAGGTCAACGAACGAGCCGAAAGTTATAAAATTTACGGATAGGAGAATAAACACGTCAGGAAATTGAAATAAAGACTCCTTCTTTGGCCTGCATCGGGGCGTAACATTCGTTCACCACAAATCCGGAACGGCCAGGAAACGCACCATGTTGTAAGTGCAATGTTTCTCTTCGTGAATAACCTTGACCGTGGAGAGGCGAGGCGAAGGCGCCAAGGAAGCGTTCCGCGCCCCCAACAGGCGGGCGTTGATCTCTCGCGCGACACTGCATCCCCCCACCACCCGCCCCACCCCACCCCCTCAGCCTCGCAACCCTCGCCGGCGCGGCGCGGCGGATGTTGACAGAGGAAACAGCGCGGATGACGAAGTTAGGTCAAAGTTCACTCGAGTGTTCCTGGCGCCGCTATTTGGGCCAATAAAGAGAAGCGCCGCCCCCCACCCGCACCCGTCGCCTTACCCCCTGCGCGGCCCCGCCCTCTGCACGGGCACGACAAACTCGGGGCAAGTTGGAAATCCGCCCCCGCAGTCGACACGTTCCGAGCGGAATGTGTCGCGCTGGAGGTGGACCTCGCGAGGCGAAGCACACACAGCGCACGACTTCCCCGGAGGTCGAACCCGCACCCACCTGCGCGTCCACGCCAGAGGACGAAAGGCGATGCCCTTCGGGGCGCTTTCAAATACAGGTCACGGCAGCGCCCAAACTGTCACCCCGGGTGTGAAACCTCTCCGCGCGTAAATTACCGCAATGCACAAACCGATTAAGCAATTCATTTACACTGATAGCAAACCGTGAAAACACAAACCACACTTCTGAATACGATCAAAACGCGCGTAAACCAATAAATGCCAAACTTATGCGCAACTACGAGCTCGTTTATTTGCGTTAATCTATAAATCTGAATTAATTAAATGCCGCAAAGCAGGAACGATTGCGCATCCACCCCGGCCCTTTCATCCAGGCGCTCGCGTCGGCTCAATCTGCGCACAAATAAAACCAGGGGCCTGGCCCCTAGGCGCCAGCCACCAATCAAAGGTCGGGTTGTGAGGCAGCGATTCGCAACGTCAACAAACCCGAAACCGCCAAACCCAATATATACCGTATAAACTGCATACATTAAAACGAGAAACCACAGACACTGCATACCCCTAAACGTGTTGAACGATGTGGATTTTATGTGTTCCCGTTTACCTATTTCCTTACACTATTGTTCATTTGGGGTTCTCGGAAATTGCGCTGAATACCTCGTGGGTACGGAATGTACATAAACGTCAAATAAATGTTTCTTTTTCTCTCGCCCATGTACCTGCATTCATGTACTGTTGCAGAGAGTTTTAGAAACACAATAGAAATGGGTCATGTCGGTTATTTCACATTTAATCTACATATGCAACATTTCACGTACGGTGATTATAAATATTTCAAATGGGAATAGAAAATCTCCAAATACATTCAATGCTGATTCAAATCTGTTAAAATAACCTGGATGTCACGCCGGACCGTAAATAGTCCGCGACGAAATGAAAACCCAGAGTTTACAATCTTTGGAGCACAACTCATAAAACATTCATTACACGCCCAGATAAATGAACAATTCCTGTTTTGTTTTTTGTTGTTGTTTTTTTTACTATCCAATTGCATGTAGCACACAAACATAGAATATGGAAATTAATTGTTGAGTCATTGTTATCTAGTAAATAAGAGCAGCGTAGAGAAAGAAAACTACAAAATGACATAATTTGAAAAGATCCACAGAATTAAGAAATAAAAAAATTCGAAGAATAAAAAATACATCTTTCTATTTCCCTGCACTGAATACAGGAAACACAAAAGGAACAACCCTTTCCTACCAGTTATAAAACACGAAAACGGAAACTTAAAACACTTTTTAACTTCCACAATTATCTTGAAATCAACAGGACGATATTGTATCACCCGTCCATCACGTACAAACCGTACAACTTGTTTCACCCGCACAATTTGTACAGTTCGATGCCGTCTTTATTCATTATTCATCTATTTAGAGTGGAGAGGTGGGGAAGGAATTCTGGAGCTCAAGAAAACGTTCACAGTTTGAACTTCTTCCCCAATCGTTACATACATTTTCTAAGTGTTTTTGACGTTAAATACATATCTGCCATGCGACGACGTGCCTGCGCATCAAACCCTCTTTCCCTCGCCGCGGCCTCGCGTCCAGGCCAGGCCAGGTCAGCCCCACTCCCTCGCCCGAGGCTTTTCTCAGAAATAACACTTGGCTCCGCCCTCCCACTCCCTCCCCTCTCCTCTTCGCCTCGCCCCGCCCACGGAAGCAAGCGCCGCGCCGAACCCACCCCGCGACAATTGCGTCAAATTTAATACACCGCAAGGCAGATAACTCGCAAATTAGTACAAACGGCGCTTTCGCCGCGGGGAGGGGCAGGGGAAGGGGAGAAAAACGGGCGCGAGCGCCCACAAAGCTCGCGTGCGAATAAAAGCCATTGAATAAAAGCCCGCCGTCGTGTCGCGTCGGCTTGTGCTCGATGAAGCCGCCATAATACCTGTCAAGCGCGCCCCGCGGCGGATTAGCGAAGCCCCGTCCGCCACGCCCACGCAATCGCACGCTTTCACCCCCAGCGCCACACAGGAGGTCAAGAGGGGCCTCACGGGCGGCCGCGGAAAGGAAAGCACCAATAATACCAAGAATACTGCCTTCGTCACTCACACAGAGACACCCTGTGTAGGTGAAAACATACACATGGCCCTCATGAACCGTCCACATAAAAATTATTATTTAAACTACAAAACAATCGTTTTATTTCATTATTCATTTACGTGTAGGAATCTACGGTCACTATGTCTTATGAGTGATCTAATCATACGAAGCGGAAACTGGAGAACCCCGAGAAAACTGCCGAGTCTACCACAAATTTCACATGGACTGGCGATGGGTTGAACCCGTGTCACGGATGGGGGGGGGGGAGAGACGCGAGCCAACAAGCACGAACGCCCCGCGATGACCTGATTTCCGTTGTTCTTTTTCGACCTACCACTACATCGAATAAACATTTTGCCAGACCTGTTGAATCTTTGTCACAATTTCAAGTTCCAGACTCGCTAAGAGCGTTGCTGTAGATCAAAAAATATGCGGCTTTAGCCAATACCACGTGGCCGCAAGAACACACACAGGCCAGCTCACCTGCAGGAGAACACCTTCGTATCTAGACATGGGATATTTCCAACGTCCGTTCTCGTACTTCCGAGTCAACGTATCGCTATTTTTGTTCCCGGGATGTAAGAACCAGCAGCATATCATGGGAAATCGTTAATTTATCATTAATATTAAGAACTTTAACCCATTTTTAGACTTCTTTGGCACCTCTTGCATCTCTACATCACCATTGACGTAAATAAAATATATCTATGGAAAATTAATGTGCAATACGAAACAAGCAATTAAGACTTGTCCAGCAGGGGACATCAAAATCTCGGGGGAAGGGGGCAGACCCACCCACCCTTCAATTGGCAGCTGCTCACCTGAAATCAAATACCACAGCGACCCTCGTGTTAGCTAAATACTCGTGCCGTCGAGTCGCAAGCCGCCGCGCCGCAGGCGATGGAAGGGGGCGGAGGCGAGGGCAGAGGGGGAGCGACAGTGCGCGATGCACGCCTCATTTGTTCCGAGTCGACACAAAAAAAAACGAGGAAAGCGGCCGGCCTAGTGTGTAGAGGTGGGGCAGGGGGCGGGGCGCGGTGACAAGCGCCATGGCGTCGCGACTCGCGGTTTTTATCCCGCTAATTGAATTTAAAGCGGAGAGAGACAGACCCGCGGCCGCGATTTCGGTCGGAGACCTCGCTGTACACGCAGGCAACACGGGACCAGTGCACTGGCGCGGGCTATTTATATATCCCCCACTTCAGACCATTGCCATAACCAGAATAACGGAAGCGAGAAAAGAAGCGACAATACGTTCGGTACAACGCTATACTTCCATATGTACTGTGAACAGTAACTCAAAACTTCTAACTTATCTGATTTTTTGATATCAAAAGGCATATTTAATTTGCTTTGAATACTATACATTGTGATCATCCGCTTCCTCGCAGCACAAACTCGCTTTCATGCTGGGCAGACTTCCTACGGCTCTCGAGGAAACCACTGATATTACATCGATTTTGCTACACCAACTGTATACGGTACTAATACTAACCGTTGGATCATGTCTAACTCAGTGATACTTAGGACTATTTCAACGTTGTTCAATTCGTAAGTTCGACATCCCTATTGTGTAAAATAGCAAGTACCGTCATCACGGGCTATTGGACCCCTATGGAAATACTTGCAACCACACGAAAAAATGTTTTCAGCGGGTGTAGTCGCTTACACATTGCATTGATAAGTTAGTTTGCAGTTGCTTCCGCGCGATAGCAAGGCAGTGCAGCATTAAACGCTTTTAGCATCATTCGTTGCTACACCTGTAAGTCACAACACTATTACGCATCTGGGGTCGAAATTGGCGGAATTTCAATCCTGCAAACTTTTATCTCTACACTGAATTTCAAGATACTTGATCTAGGGATATGTTTACATTTTTGTAATTATATATTTGTTAATAAAAAAACTGATAATTTCGTCATTTATTAGAACGCTTTCCCCAATTTTTTTCAAATTTCCTAATTGATTTTCTCTTGCTTTTACAGTAATCTGACAGTTCTACCCTTCCGCTTCGCCAGCTGATTTCGCCCTGGGCTATTGAAGTTATCTTCGTGTTTGTAGTATATATACATTCATATTTGTACAAGACAACCTAGGAACACTTGGACTGAGTGCAAATCTCAGTAGTTTTATGTACGAAAACATCGCGTGGGTTCAAGTAGCCCACACCGCAGAGTAACTTGAACCTAATTTTCAAAAATATTCTTAGCGATGTGTTAAATATATCTTTTCAAACTACTCTCGAGCACTTCACAATAAATCATTAGATCTACAGAAAAAATTATAAACCTTTTTTTAAATTTTCAGACGATTCATTTTTTCATAAAGAAAAAAAACAACTTAAGTATTGAAAAATTGGGTCCAAATATCTCGTTTTACGGTTCTCAAATAAAAACGAAAACGCACACCTTATTTCTCAGCATTTCATTTGACATGGACATGGTTCGGAGACCGTGAACCTTATTTTAACAACTGATATCACCAACCTCACTAAGTAGCTTTGATGGACGTCAAAACTCATGTTACCATCGTTGACTTCGTTATTTTTCTCTTTCTGTTTAAATGGCGCTTGTGCGATAAAATGCGAGATAAATCTGATGCTTCACTTCTGAATATTGAATTTTAGGAAACCATGGGTCCAGAACGAGCATTACTCAAAAAATTCATTTTTATGAATTTTGGACGATACAAAATTCGCAACCAAATACAGAATTTCGAAGGCAGAGTTCCTCAAGATTTTAGAAGAAAAGGAACTGCGACTGGAATACTCTCCATATAGAAATATCCCTCAAACGCCCTTACATAAGTTGTTGATTGCTTTAAGATTTTATGTCACAAACCATTTCCACCAAGTCGTCAGCTATTGCAATGGACTTTTTAACTGCATTGAGTGGTTGAACAACTAAAAGACCGCTTCTTCTGCAATCGCCTCATTACGCCACAGTAAGAGGTATTTTCAAGAGGTGCCGAAGCAGTAGGGCTAGAATGTTTTTACAATAGCGAACTTTCCACGAGTTATGGAGGCAATAGACGGCACACACATGCCAACTTTGTGTCCTGAGAGAACGATTCAGAAACACAACAATGTATTCCTTCCTAAATGTGCAAACAATGCCAATCTACTTGAAATACAGATGTGTCATCATCATTCAGAGACTAATGCGAAACCGCGTTGTTACCCGTCATTGTAGCGAGCTGTATACGAGGGGGAAAATCGACGCACGTTCCTTGGCGAACCGTCACGATAATAGTTTCATTTCATCGCCAAAAGTGCCGGTGAAAAATACTGAGAAGTCGAATATTTGACGTTCGTGAAAACGACTAACGGCACGGCAATTTTGACGAAGATTGTTGAAATCTGCTGTAACAGTGGAACTCGCCGCGGACAGAATGATAACTCTAATGTCTTTGGATGATGTTACTAGCTCCCAAATGGTGAGCTGAAAGTAGGATGTCTTTCCTGGCACGCAACCCTGTCAAGATGCATTTGACGCCACATCTATATTCTTTCCTGCTCTCTGTCAATTCGGACATTCACTCAATACCCGGGTATAGGCAACAATAGCCTCGCCTGCACTCTAAGAAATAAGGTGAAATTCCCTCTGAGTATGACAGAGGTAATAACTTTCCGGCAACGCGACACGGTTCCCGGTGAGGCTTTTGTTCCAGAAATATCTCATCTGTGACCGTGCAACCTACACACAACTATTTGGGTAATCTATGGCGCAGCCTACTACCCACGATGTACGTGCAAAGACTTCGCCGTCTTAAAGCATACACTTTTCTTGCATTCTTTGATTTTAACACTCGCCATTATCATGCACTGGGTTGAATCACGCACATTACTGAATACTATGACGTATGTAAATCGTTGCTAAACGTTGGCAGTAAATCTCAAAACTAAACAAAAAAATCCAGGTTTCTTCCCGTTATCTTTAGACTTTTTCAAATTTCTTTTTCTTCTTTTTTTCCCTCCTTTGGTTTTCAAGGATTCCAGGTTCGCCAGCCATCCTGGGCAAGTTCATTCCTCTTCAAAGTAAACAATAGGATAAAAAGAACAGATAAGCACTATTCAATAATTCGGCGGTAAGAACCTACTGGTCATTAGCAACAACCATGTATTCGCGATAACTCCTGTCCTGTGCAAAACGGCGAAGTTTGTCCCCGTTTACGAGAAACATTCCGAGATTTCCAACGGCCTACAAGATGTTGACAGAGCGTCTACAAGATGACGGGCCCCGGTTCTCAACTCAAGAATAACATGCACCGTTTCCACATGACTCCTCCATTCCAGGCCATCTGTCGGCGTGCCGTGACTGTGCTGCACCCCTCGTCCGAAGGCGGCCCAGGCGTCGTCTCGGCCTGTTGCGACGCCCACGCACACACCACCTTGCCTTGGCGCCGGCGCGCACGCAGGGGCGGGGCGGGGCGGGGCGGGGCGGGGCGGGGCGCGATCGGCGGGCCATCCGTCAGCGAGAACTCGTTACCCCCCCGGCCCCGGCCCCAGGGGGCGCCGCGGCGACGCCGCCGTCCAATCAGCGCGCGCTATTAATCACGCGGGGCCAGGGCGTGGGCGGGCCGCAGGTGCGGGCGCGGGTAGAGACTGCACTGGGGACCGCCCCCGGCCATTCTCCGCTCCCCCCCCCCGTCCTCGTCTTAACGCGCATTCACAGGGAAACGCACCAACGCACACTTCCGGAAATCCACGCTGACACGTTCGCGTTCACGTCATTGCAGAACCTCACAATAGAGTAATGAAGCAATATCCAATAACCAAAGATACAAAGTTTTCGCAGAAGCCAAACCTGTTTGTGGGATGGTAAATAATTGTCATTCGTTATCATCGACTCTTGAAACACTTCACGGCCACTCATTCGTCACACCGTCATAATCGCGTCCATTCACTTACTTTCGTTCCTTTGTATGGGGAATTTCTGGGATGCTCTTTCAGATGCAGAATCATTTACTGTGTTGATACGTTATTACAAAGAAGAATGGATGTCTGTTTTTTAAATTCACAATCTTTCATTCACATTCACAATTATTACCAACGGCATCGTCATGGTATTAACTTCTTTTTTTATGATGTTAAATTAGTCATCAGTTTCATTTCGCATTGGTCACAAGCTGCTCTGACAGGTAGGAAGCAAACAATGTTACAAGGAACTCTACTTTACAACCACTCTATACACTCAATAAGATTTACTATCTTCAAGGAAAAAATAACGCTTTAGGGTAAATACTGCATTCAATTTCACCAATACAATAAATTTCTTACTGGAAATAAAGGAATTATTTCCACAATTCATTTGAGCTGAATCCACCTTCTGGAAAAACTACAATTTGTACTTGTAAGCAAGTTCATTTACTTCTTTAATGGTTCTCAAAGTTATAAACAGCCCGGTAATAAATAAAAGGTATTTTAAGAAACCAGAACAGAATTATAGCCACCATAAATTACGGAAAGCACAGTTTAAGTTGGAGCACATCACATTTAACAGTCGCTGACAATAGATCACTTCAGGATCTCCTGCCCAGAAGGAAACAGACATTGCTAAAACTTACCAAAGAGGTCTACGTAAAAGTTCAACCTTCATTATAATCCCCCTACAGCACAATTCATTTTCAGAACATCCAGTACATCATTTTAAACGCCTCCTCCATCACCTGCACCACTTGCATTAACCCCACTCCGCTGCACACCAACAATTCTACCAGCAGACTTTGCGTGAAATGAGATCATCTTTTTATCACTTCGAACATTCAAGCATCCCGTTGCAAATTATCATAATCTTCCCACAAATTATCAATGACTAAATTATAGGTTACATTAAAATATGTTAAATCTACTAAAAAACGCACCAAAATGAAAGACTTTACTTTCAAGTAAAAAGAAAATAAGCACAAACTATTTCACTCATACCTCCAAAGCTATACAAACGTTTTTGCCTGGACAAATAGCATGAAATTAGATCCCTCATCTCATTTAAATTCATTTATAGAACATTTTCTATTACCTTTCCAAAAACCCACAATTATAACACTTTTATTGTTTTACATTCCATGAAAGAAAATGGTCTACAGCAAAACTTCTGAAGTGTTTCCGAAAGATTGAAGGCCTTGGTATTTTTTTTATTCAAAAGACAAAAGAGAGAAACCAGAAAAGCCACTCACCGCCACCATATCTTCAATGGCCTGTGTAGCCTTCGAGCCCAGCATCACCATGCCCATGGCAATACCTGCCGCCTCCCCAGTGACGGCGTCGTCTTGGTACAGGTTGAACTTGAGCTGTTCGTACACGTCTTGCCGGTTGGTGCCCATCGCCGCCAGGCCCAGCCCCAAGCAGCCACCGTGACGCACCATCTACACAGATCAAAACCAGAGCTCACGTTCTCCGTAGTAAGACATCAAACAGAAAATTGAGAACCGCTGAACTTGTCTGCAGCCAAAAAGTTCACAAGAAACAGAAACAAGGCCCTGATTCCTGGAAAAATAAGGCGCTAGAAATTAGGAGTTTAGATCAAACACTGGAGACCACAGTAGCCATCAAGGAAATGGAAACAAGAAAACCAGCTAAGTCACAATGAGAAAAAGCAAGAAAGAAGAAGAGAAAATAGAAAAGCAAAGAGAGAGAGAACAGTGTTTCTTTCTAAACGTAACGTGCATTTTTTGTTCAATGAATCTGCAGCTGTGCAAAACAGTAATGCATCATATTTTAACATAGAGATTTCCAGAGATAAAATTAAGTGAATATGCACCTTTAGTAACTAATAAAATTGTTAAACTTCACTCCTTCCTGTATTTCTCTGAGGATCTCTACTAGTACCTCCAAGAGTACAACTGCAACGAGTAAAAAATTCTGTTGCAGCATACATCTTGGAATCCACTCTTATCTTTTTTCTCTTTCTACATCTTGGATTTTAGTGTCATCTGCCTCACAATCTAAAGTATTCTGTATTTGATGTATGGTTTCTATTAATGCAAGTTTAAACGTAAATATGCTTGTTCCTTTATTTTCAAAAGGCAAGAACTACTTCCACATTATTTTTAAGGTGCTTCTCAATGAAGACATTCTCTATTTCCCAACTTTTTTCCTAATATTTTCATCAGAGAATTTGTTCTTACACTCAGAAGAAAGGAAACTTTGTAATTGCCAAGGAGAACAACAGTAAAGCAGTCATTGCACACCTTTCGGGTAGCAACTGTGAAGAGCTTCTCCATAATTTACTGTGATCCCATTTTCCATTCTATATTAATAAGTTAATTCATATATAATGCAATTAATAAAGCTTATTTTTATTTTATTTGTAATATTTTAATTGATATTCCATCTACTTCCAATCCACTTACTGATGTGTAACACCAAGTGGCATTTCACAAAGTACACCAAAGAAGATCACAATTTTGCCCCCAATATTTAAGGACAATCATTTTTACTCCTAGCTCAAGCAGAACATTGACACAAATTAGATAATGTGACTGTGTAATTCGGAAAGGAATGATCAGTTGGGCAAATATATGAATGGGTTGCACAAGACTACCTGACATTCAATACAAGCAATACATGTGTTCTTGAATCTCCTATCAACATCCAATCAACACTGAAACCATGAACTAACCAAGCACCAACAACAACTGTCCCACAACAACTTAATAAAATGGATAAACATCTAGTTGATACAGAATTCACATTGAAATACCTTCAAAAATCAAAATATCTGCCTGAAAACATCTTTGAAAATTATAAAATAACAGACAACACATAGAATAGTTTTTTTTAAATAACGCTGCAATTCTGACTAAAAGGAAGTTGCTTAAAGAGTTAAAAATTCGGAATAAGATTTAAATCCACCAACATTTTTAACATTGCACACATTTTCACATTTCACACAAAATATTGTTAACAACTGGTATCAATAAGTATCAAGAAACTATGTTCTCAGTGGAATTGGCACAAGAAATGCAATTAATGAAAGAAAAAAGGACATAAATGTTTAACTACAGTGCAAGTAAAATGGGGAAACAAGCACAAAAAGGTCACCATAAAAATCTGTGATCAATATGATTGTACTAACTAAATGAACTTCTGTGTACATGAAAAGTACAAATCTGATTAATTAGGGTCCAATAAGGGATCATAAGTACACACATTACTCAACTGCAACAATATTTTCCAAAAATGAATTGTTTTCAGTAAAATTATATCATAAATATGACTTTTGTTTATACGTACACACGCAGTTTCACAAAGAAAATTCTGAGTTTTTAGACTCTCAAAAGCTGGCTAGAAAATACTAAAGCACAAAATACACAATTATTTCTAGAAAAGTAAACTAATTTCAAAAATATTTTCACAATGTCTGCTTTGACCTCAAAAGTATCTTGCAATATTTTTCGTCACACAATGCCACACATTTGGTAAACCAAACATTTCCTCTAGAAGAAGGAAACATTACAATTTGCATTCATTTCTCGTTCAGTTCTGAGAAGCAGTTCACTAATTAGCCATTTAGAGACCAGTCACTTTAAGAAATAGTTAATCACTGAATGAAAAACATACTGTTGTACTCTAAAAACATTTTTAATAAAAACTTTTGATTAATTTCTTGCAGATCTGAATGAGCATTTGAATCAGAACTGCACCAACGTACACTACTTCTCTCCGTTAATTGTCCAGCTTAAGAATAAACTGTTAACCATAAACATCATGCAAGACTAACTTGGTTTTCCTTATGAAAAAGGACACAAAACTAATATAGGGTGTAATAAGGTGAACAGATTACGCAAGTGGCTGTTGCTGTTGCTGTTGAGAAGGCAGGCTACACTCAGGAATTCCAAAAAAACTTATTACAAAAAACGCAGGTCAAACAAGGGCCTAAGGCAAGGGCTACTCATGATGTTACAGTTCTCACAAATCCAATGCAAATTATTATCTCAAATATAAATAATATAATACAAGAATATATGTATTGGCATCTTCTCAACACTAACACAAATAAAAACATCCTATTACCATGTGTGCACCTTTTTAGAAAAAATATTAAATATCCCACACAAAAGATGTGGATCCACCTTCAAATATTACTCTCCTCTTCCCTTCACTATACTAGACATAATAAAAAAACAATAAATCGTAGTTAATTAAGTTACTTAAGTTAACAAGTTAATTAAGGAACGACAGTACAATCAAGAAAACATGCTGCAGCAATTACTGAATACGAAATTGACCACTAAAATATTTCTTGACATAAAATCATTTTTAAACTCTGTTTACAGCATATGCCAAATTGCCTTTTGATCACCTGGGGTGCATTATCTGAACATGAGCTTCAGTATAAAAAATTATGCTCTCCATACATAACCGCATTTCAGCTGATTACTGCCAATTCAGCCTATGTTTCAATCTGAATGTAACATTTAAACACTACTTCTCCCAAAATATCTTTATTGAGATCCAATCACAATTATAAGAATAATTTTATGAGTTTAGAATTCTAATGTATTATGGAAGTAAAAATTAATTGGAAATAAATGTTGCTTGGAATGTGTCACAAAGTAATCTACTCGACAACAGAATACAGAAAGACAAGAACATTATTTTCTTGTTAAATATGAATGACTCAAATGAAAATACAATTTCACCACAAAGGCCTCGACACACATGAGAAAATAATATTATATACAATAAATTAAAGAAAGTTACTGTGCACTCACCTCATTTTGAGCATCTTTAAGCTGCTGCAGCAGGTAGTCAATAATGTGGCCACCGTGGTTGGCGTGAATGAGGCCCAAGGCATACAGGCCGCCACCCTCAGAGTAGCCAGAACTGGGGCCGACCTCCTTTGGAAGATAGCTCTGCATCAACGCCAATGCCTCCTGCTCATGGCCCCGGTGGATCACACCCAGGGATGCTGTTGCTGTCATCTTTGCCCAGTTCGTAGCACGAGCCAGCCACTCCAGATTGTCTCTGCAATTACATCACATCGTCAAAGCTCAATTAACAAAGACAGAAGCAGTCATCCAGCAAAGAAATGAATTTTGTATAAATGAAATGAGAAAACCAGCTTATAGTACAAATAAAATCAGAACGTAGTTGACATTTGGGTGTGGAGGGGGTCGGCGCTGTCGCATACTGCACGCTCTATCATGTGCTCTCAGCACTAACTAGGCAAACAGAAGAAAGGAATGTGAAAAGCTCATAACAAGTTTGTTTGTAAAATTTGTTTTCTCATAACACTTGTTCCCTAATTTTAGGTGACAATGTGCAAATGCCAAAGCTTCCGATTCCCTGTTCCCTAGGTTATGGCATCGTGACCATGAAATGTCAACTACATTCTAATTTCATTCAGACTGCGTATTTAAGCTGTATTAAGTGTATATAATACTGTATCAGCACAGTAGCTACTGTGTGACAAAAACTAATGGCATCTTTTGTGTTTTTGAGAATGACCATGTCTCAATGAGTGCTCCACATGAAGATGTAAAAATTATATATAAATAAGAAGACATTTCAAAATAACCAGATTCAATAAAATTCCTCAAACATAATTAGTTGAAAGACAGCACTCCTAAGAGCACTAGTGGTGCTACAACAGCACATCCAAAGAGTTGCCATACCACTTAAAAACATTAACAATATTTGGCATGAGATGACGATAGTCATTAATGTACTTTTCAATGTCCACAATGTATTTTTCCTCACCTCAAGAACTGATCGGATGTCGTACCACTGTGCATATAAGCATTAGCTATTACAGTGGCTGTGTGACAGATTGAAACTCTAATGGCATCTTTCGTGTTTTTCAGAATGAGCATGTCGGAGTGATTGCTTCGAATGAGGAACTGAAGGTGCAAGTCTATCGTCACTTTCCCAGACAGAATACTGGCAAGTTTCTCCACTCGCTCCTGCTGCGTTTTGTCTTCTTCGCTCTGTAACAGGACATCAACCTAGTATACATCCAAAGTTTGTTAAAAAGGAAAATTAAATATACTAAAGAGCATCATTATTTAATACGGCACTAATATCACAAATGTCTTAGGAAGGTCACAAAGATTTAACTAAATAGAACTAAACATTTTAACTAAATAAAATGTACTGGCAAAAATGTAGTACTACATAAATGTGATAAACTTTTTCCAGTCATAATTGCATTTTCACTTTCCTATACAAATTTTGTAAATTAAATGTTTGCAAAAACTAAGATGAAACAGGATAATGAATGCACATAAAAATCTCATTCATTTATCATAACAAACATACATTTTATTAAGTTAAATTAAATAGCCTGATTAAATAAACTTACAATTGGCTCTTGCTTCACCTCAGCAGCTGCAATAGGAGTGGAAGGTGCAGCAGCAGTTTCAACCACAACCATCTGCGGAGGGGCAATAGCGTCTGGTTTTGATGCTTCTGCTGAACCCTGTTTAGCATCGGTTTCCACTTTCTCTGGTGTACTGGCAGTAGTTGCAGCCACTGGAGTAGTAGCTGTGGTAGGACACGCTGGAAGAGCTTGCAGAACTCTGCCCAGAAACTGTTGGGTTGCACTCTCATACAGGTCAAAAGCAATTTGGTACGCCATGAGGGCACTATCCTAAATAAACAAAAATTCAAAAAACATAATTAACTTCAAACTACACCATAACGAATTGTTAAGACACTTCATTTCTCACAAACAACAGATTTGTATATAAAAGCATACTTCTATTTTGATATTTAATTAATGTTTAAACAGAAACTACATATGATAGCAATTTATTTATTAATAATAATAGTTATATTGTGTAATTTTTTTGTATAAATTCTTTGAACAATGATTTATGAGTTAGTTAAAAAAAAACATTACATCATTTACATTATTACAAACACTTTGTTAATGACTATATACAAATACCTAATAATACACTTTTCGTTACTGCATTATTCAATGATGAAAACATGAGTATTTTTCTCAGTAAAAATTATAGTAATAATTCTTCCCTTCTAAACCTTTGATAGTTTTAACCCCAAAAACTTGTTGGTAACAAAGACTTGTAACAAAACAGATTCCCCATGTGTTTGGACATTCATCATCCAAGGAGACAACTTTTCTTATCAAACAAAAATATACAATGCAAAAAGAAATAATTCAAAAATCACACAAAAAGTGATAGAATTTACCTCTGTATCCTTGCTAAGTTTTTCCAAAACTTGAGCTACAGCCAGAGGATCATCCAAAAAAATGAGACATTGACACATGTTCACATAATCTGGTGTCGCCAAGTTCCGATACAAACCAACTAACGAGCGCAAAACTTCATTTCGGAAGCCACGGTTTTGAATGAGACTCATTGCAACTTGGAATGCATATGATAACATAGCATTAACATCTTCCTACAATAACAAAAACACACAATGAGTTGAAAGATCTATAAAATACTATCAACAACTTTTTAAGAACATTTTTAGAATACATACAGATTCTCGAATGGCTCTTTCAAATATGTCCATTCGCCGTGTTTCCAAAGCAAGACCTAATGCCTGTCTGTACTGGCCATCAGCAAGACACCTTTGGAACATGCGATCCACAATTGCCTCTAATCGAGGATCTATCTCTTTAGCTTCAGAAGGATTTTCTACCTTCGCACATCTCAACTGAGTATAATAATCAATGCACTTTGCTGCAAGAGATTAAAACACAAATAACAATACAATAAGTGTTGAAATAGTGAAATGTAACTGAGTGTGAATGATGGTAATATTACCCCTTCATAATTCAACAATAATACTTACCAATTGTGGTGTCAACATATTCTGTGCGAGCATTAACATCAAATAAATTGCCAGCTCCCAAGGCATAAGTTAATGAATCTTCAAAAGATCCTAGATGGTAGTACACTTTGCTTGCAACCAGTGCTGCTAACTCATGCTGTGTGAAAGCCTTATCTTCATGAAGTATTTCACTAAAAATATATAAATTGCGATGTATTTCAACATATTTTTAAAATTTGCCACACAACATGTTTACATGACAAGCATTGGTCACTCACATTTTTTCAATTGCTTCAGATATTTCTGGCCAAAATTCGTCGACAATAGCATCTAACTTTTTCAATGCAAAAACTTTTAGTTCTGGCATAGGTTCCTCCAATAGGGATATAATCCCCGCTGAAAAAAAAATGTTTTTTTTCATATCGATGAAAATTCTTAATTATAAAAATTACAATATTTTTTATTTTACTGATAGTTTGAATAACCTAACCTACAAACTATTCAAGCCTTACAATGACTTGCACAACCAAAGTATAATAATTCTAACAGAAGATATTACCAATAACACTGAAAATGAAATATTGAGCAGATAAACAAAGAGAATTCTTAATTAAGCATTAAGATCCCACCTGCCGAAGTGATGTACATGGTTAACACAGTAGTAAACGCACCAAACCTTTGATAACCTATTCGGAACACCACACGTCAGAAACTGAATTCGAAGTGATTCAGAATCTCAGAATATACACCTCAGCCACCGCTTACTAAACCTGTCTACGTTCTCCCGACTGACGCTAGGCAGCAGGTTTCTTCAGACCGGTTATGCAAGAGTGCAGATTGCGGAACATAAGTTGTTTATTGTGGAAAACTAGAAGAATAATTGCTTTGTTTGAATGATTTGTGGTTCCTTTGCCTTGTTGTGGCATTATTGCTTAGAAATGATGTGGAATCATACGTAAGTTGTCGGAAAATTGCCTGGGACGATGTTAAATCACGAAAGTATTAAATTTCTTTGGTACTTTGATGGCTTCACATAGCCTCATAGTTGATTCAATATGGCTGCGCAGCAGAAACATTACCCGAAGGACGCCCAAGTTATAATATCTATAATGAAAGACATGGGCATCACAGAATATGAACCAAAAGTGATCGCTCAACTTTTAGAATTCACCTACCGTATGTATATTTTCTGAGGCTCAGAAATGTGTAAATGATGCATCATTAATGTTATGTTGTGAGTGTTGAGGTTGGAATTTTCATACAGACGAATAACACAGTTTATTTGGTATGCAGGTTACGTTACTGGAATATTAGATGATTCTCGTGTATTTGCAAATCATGCTAAGAAGAAAACCATTGACTTGGAAGATGTTAGACTGGCTGTAGAGATGACAACAGATAGGATATTTACCACTCCCCCTCCCAGAGATGTAAATATTTGTCTTGTTTACTAGATATTTATTTACTCATGTTTACCTGATATTTTATCCTGATTATTTATTTTCGCAGATTCTTTTAGATGTGGCGAGATCAAAGAATAATACTCCACTTCCTTTTGTGAAACCTCACTGTGGCTTGCGATTACCACCGGATCGTTACTGTCTCTCAGCTTGTAACTACAGACTTAAGAATGATTTGAAGAAGGTAATATCTAGTTACTTGCTGCTTAATATCATGCTTTGTATGATGAACTATTAATAGTTATTTGATTCGCATTGTTTTGTATTAAAGCTGTGAAATGATAGAGAATTGTGTACATGAATTATAAATTGCAATAACTAATTTAATATGCTGGTGAAGGTATTGTACATTTATTGCTATTGTGCCAACTACATTTAATTTACATAGGGTCTCGTTTTTATCCTTGCTGTAACTTTTTTTTTTAGCCACCAAATAAGCAGGCTGTGAGCATTGGCAGCAGTTTAAGCAATGCTTCAAACTTTTTGAGTAATTCTGTCACAACAAGTGTTGCTGGATCTGGAAATCTTAAATTGCCTGGTAAACAAGGTCAGGGATTATCAATTGTGAAACGACCCACAACACTGGCTACTGTATCAAGAACCCAAGCCATTACAGGCCCTAAACCTGTGATAAAGTTTTCATCTGGTAATTTTTTCTCACATTGTATTTTACTTAATATCTAGCTTGTAAAGATGTCAAATGTTATAATTGGTATTCTTTCTGCTTTTTTGTACTTGTATTGTCATTTTGTTTATTAATGTTCACTTAACGAATAATGATTTATTATACACTCTTATTATGTTGCATATACCCACTCAACTTATGTTCTCATTTTTTTTGGTTAAAGTAGGGAACACGGTAAACCCTTAGAGAAGCATAGTGAGGGAGGGGAGGGGGCAAATGAGGGGAGTCTCCTTAAGCCCTCCTTCAAATTACGCTGCACGCTCTGATAGAAATGAATTAAACTTACCGATAGGCGATTTTCATGGCTCTCCCTTAATACACTTTGTCCCCACTGCATTTTAATGCCAAATTACTTCCAAAGGCAAGTTTTCTCGCTTCGCTCGCCCAGATCTGGGATGGCGAGGCTCGGGCTACACCCTCGCGATCACTATAAACATCATTTTGTCTATCCACCGCATAATTACCAATTCACTTTTATAAGAAAACCTCGAGAATTTAAACTGCGTAGTTGCAAACACGTTTGGAAGAAAGAACACAACAAGGTTTATCACACAAGCACACCACCCCGATCGCAGTACAATTTAGTAATAGAGCTCCAGCAAGATACTCGGGTGAAATTTCCTCCCCTTATAATCACTTAACCACCTCTCGTCCCCTCCACTGTGGATTCACCCCTCGCTGGAGCGGCGTGAAGTGCCAGTTTCAATGACTTTCTTAGGTTGTACCATATTCTAAACTTCAACTCTCATTTTGTTTTGTATTTATTTATTTTCAGCTCCAACATCAACTCCATCTTCCGCACCAACTCAAATGCAGAAAACAATTGTGAAGCCAAAGATCCAGATCTCATCTGCTCCAACACCCTCAGTGTCGGCAGCGAGCCCATCATCCAGTCCTGCTCCCACCATTTCTATGCGCATGGATGCGGAGGACAATCTTGGCGGTGCCAATAAGAGGAAGAGGGAGGAGGACGATGACGATTATGACATTGTGGAATAATTTTTATGACTTGTAAAGTACTAAAAAAGTGAGACCTATTGCAAAATAAGAAATATGTCTTTGATCAGATGTCCTGTATGAAATAAGCTTTATTTCAGTGTGAAACTTAGTAGCAAAATGTATATAGACATGCAATATTTGTATTTAAATTGTCTGTAGTTTGTTTTTTACTTGTGTAATCATATGGGCACTGACTGACTAAGTTGAAAATGTTCCAATCATTTATGTGTATATAAATATGTATCTACATGCATATTAACATGTCTGTCATTTGTGATTTCTTACAGTAAAATTAAAATCTAGATTTGTAGTAAAATGGTGATATTCAGAGAAGTAGTTTCCATAAGTTTATTTTATTAAGTTCTCTTCATTGTTAAATTGGCTAGTAGAGAATCAACTGTTGCAAAATGCAAATGAGAAAACTAGCAATTGATCATGTAATTATAAATGAAGTTGAATTTTTAATTTTAAATTACAAAACACTGGTAGATTGAAATGAAAAGTTGTAGAAGGTGCCTCGGTTTCTCCTGAATAATACTTGCATATTTTATGAACATTTTAAACACATCTCACCACTCTGACAGGGTGGCCAGTGCACCTGGAATCCTTGAAAACCAGGAAAAAACAGGAATCAGAAAAAGCCTGGAAGAACGGAAAGAAACAGGATATTGCGTTATTTTCAGATTTTTCACAAAATTTAGCACAAATTCACATACGACATCGTATTCAGTAAAGGAGGATTCAGAATTCAACTTGGCTCATGACAATGGCGATTGTTAAAATCCAAATATGTATGAGAAGTGTCATGTGTTTTCTTCAGGATTGCAAAGTTCTTGACTCACACGTAGCACAACTTCAAACACTGCTGCTTGTATAGGTGCAACAGGGGTAGAGTGTCTAGAACCCCTTAGCACCTAAATGGTTGCATTTGGGTTTCACATGCATGGATGAGATATTTGCGGAACAAATGTTTCACCGGGAACTCAATAACAGAATTCACTTCTCCCCATAGCATGTCACACAGTTTTGACTGTTTTTTGACATAAATAAATTAGTTTTTTTTTAATTGTTTATTAATACTACTACAATACATGGAAGTTTGAGTTTCAATTAGTGTCGCGCTTCTTCTTTAATGACATCTGTGGTACCACTTAGCTATTTTTCTGAATTTCGAAACGACCATGTTATCACGTCCATAATATTCAAAGGGAATTTTAACTTCTTTTGTAGAAGAGCGCAGTTGAAGCTATCTTTGCTTATAGCCTGTACGGATGTTAAGAGTGACAGTGTCTGAATTGATGGAGCATGAAGAAAATGAACTTGCGGAGATCTTGACGGGGTTGCATGCCAGGAAATTCGGGTAAACCCTGTATCCAATGCTGCATTGTCCCCCCAAGGCAGCACAGGTAATAATATGAAATGAAAGTTAAAATGTTGGTACAAATTTATCGTAATCAATTTTTCTTTCATGTAAAGAAATAATGCTAATGTAATCCAAACCAAACCAATTTAAGCAAATCTTTTATTTTGATAGCCAGGAACAGTAGTCATTTCAAACTTTTACAAATGAAACATACCGTAGTCGATTCAAATTTGTTAGTTTGAAGTTAATTTTATTACCTTCAATCAAGCTACTCTCTTTTATAAGAATAGCAATAGCTTCCAAAATTCTCTCAAATTATGTTCACAAAGTGGAGGAAATTTGAAATGCGTAGCTATGTTTGATGCCAAATTACACAAAAAATACTCATAAAATATAAAAATTCAACATGACATTTGAAGGTTGGTTTGTGATAAACATATTTCATGAAAAAGATGTGTCTTCACAATTGAAATTCTAAGAAGATGCAGAAATTTTTTCAGGTGTCAAAAATCGAGCATATCAATCAACATGAGACCTACACCATTCTCTTAAGCTCCTCTATGCTATATAAGGTCCAAATTAAATCAAAAAATTGATTTTAAAATGTTTGCCAATGTTTTTAAATATTTTTTATGAACACATTTCACTAAGAAAAAAAAAATCTATAATTGTAGTTGTAGGAAAACGGCGAAAAAAATTGTGAATTTTTGCAATTTTTAGAAACGAAAATTTCAACGAACATGATACCTGCACTCTTAATCATGCTATGTGCCATCAGAGATGAAAATTGAATCAAAATTGTTGATGCCGTTTTTGAGAAAAAATTGTTTAATCAAAATTAAAAATTGCCTGTTTTACACAGTTGCGTGAAAAGAACTCAAATTTTCGAAAAATTGCACTTGACCTTATTTCAAAATCTATCTTTAAGAAACAGATTTCATTAAGGGAAAAAATCTCTATCTTTATAACTGTAGTTTTAGGAAGACGCCGAAAAATGTTGAAAGTTTGTATTATCGAAAAATCAGGGTTTTCGACGAATATGAGACCTGCACTATTCTCTTAAACGGCCTTCACACTATCCATAAAATGCAAATGTAATTAAAAACAATGGAGCAATTTCTTTGAAATTTTTGATAATGTCTTCATGTAAAGTACCCCCAAAATTAAAATATCGATTTCAAATTTATAGGGGCCGCGACATCGCCAGATCGAGTAAGGAATATCAATTTTCAAGAAACGGCCGAATTGTTTAGCCGCTAGCGTTGTTCACTGTCAGACAGACGGACTTGCTGTCAACCGAGTTTTCGGTATTAAGCACCCACAAAACATGGATTCTGGCTACACCACGTGTTAGAGGATTTCTTTTCTAAATTCTTCAAGTGGATTGATCAACATTTGCATTACCAGGGCCCGGCAATAAGAGTTTTTCTGCCCAAAATCCGCTGCTTTGTCCCGCAGCATTACGTAACTTTCACTCTACTGTGTAAGCGGTATGTTGTAATGTGTGAAAAAGATCCTAGAAACTTTATATTCTCGCACCTGGGAAACCGAGAAAAAACTTGAATTCCATTTGGAAATTGCAATGGGCAAAATTGAAGATTTTTCTCATTATCAGTCACCCTTGCATATCATCTCAGTGTCACTATCATCTACTCATTAGACCAAAACTCACGAGATACAACGACCTTAGTAGTTAAAGGGCCACTACGCCACAAAAAATAAGTTAACATGCGAAAATAATTTTTAAAATGTTTTTGACGGAAATAATAGATTCTCTAGTTTTTACTTACTCTCTATTGCTTACGCAACGTTACGGGAAACTAATGTGGTGCTACTGCAACACAAAAACTTATTGTTGAGCTTTGGTAACGAAAACGTTGATGCATCTTGTTCCTATAGATAGTAAATTACTTCATCTGACACGTTGTGTAGTCAGAATCCGTTTTGTGGGTCCTTGATACGATTGACGGCAAAACGTCTGTCTGCGGACAACGCTAGCACCTGTACCATTCACAAGATTTTCTCCAAAATTCATTATACCCAATCGATTTGAAGGAACTCGAGACCTTGAGGGTTTAAAAAAGGATATTTTGATTTTGTGGGGTACATTACATAAAGACTCAATTATTTTCTCAAAAATGGCTCCATTTTTTTATTAAACGTTGGCCTCGTATAGCAAAATGAACACGGCGCAGTTCACATTTTCGTTCAAAACTTTTTTTTTTTTTTTTTTTTTTTTTTTTTTTTTTTTTTTTTTAACTTGTAATAGGGTTGGAGTGACAGTAGGCCAAAACGTTCTGGTAACTAACACGATTTACTCATATCAAAGTATTTCAATAGAATAAAACGATGTTCGTTTTTTCTCAATGGCGTATACTGCTTTCATTCCCTGGGCTACCGCCGCTGACATTAGAAATAATCACAGAGCACCCACATATATTTATTTGTCTATGGAAATAATCTGACTATACCGGGTGTCCCACCAACTATGGGCCACCCCCATAACTTCTAAACGGTTCACGGTGTCGACATGCAGTTTTCTTTCAACAATGCGGAATCATGGAGCAAGTAATATGCGTAGAGGTATTGTTCTAAACATTTTTAGTTTTCGAGAAATTTAATCATCTTTGAATTTTTAAATAGAACTACAAATTTTTCTCGTCAGCAGTGGATCGATCATTAAAAGAGGAATCCAATGAGGTATCATATGTTAGTATAGAAATGTTAGTATAAAAGTAGGCTTTGTGACATGTAATTTTAAATTAAACGGACATAATTTAGTAACCCTTGGGACAGTCGCATTTGGGAAAGGTGACCTTCGCTTCGCGGCGCCGATCCTGCCACTGATCGCCTCCCCAAAGGCGACAACTGCGAGGGGAAATATTGTCCATATAATTTAGAATCACATGAAAGAAAGTCTATTTTTGTACTGAAAGTTCTAACAAAATACTAACATGATACATCATTGGATTACTCTTTTCGTGATCTATCCATTGCTGGTGAAAAAAAATATATCATTCCATTTTAAAAACCAAAGATTAAATGTCTCAAAAACTAAAAATATTAGGAACAAAATCTATACAGAATATTACTTGTCTCATGATTCCGCATTGTTGAGCGATATCTACATTTCGATATCGCAAACCATTTAGAAGTTATAGGGTGGCCCACAGTTGGTGGGACATTCTGTATAACTACACATAATCGAAGATTATGTGTATTTTTTTTAGTTTTTACTATTTTTATTATACAAATGTATATCGCGACCGTATCAATCACTGTTTGATCACGCGACATCTAACGGCATGACCGAGGAAGACAGTGACATAATGCCACTGGGAAGAGAGGCAGCATTATATAAGTGTTTCCACGTAAGAAAAGACCCTAAAAATTCAACATGGCGAAAATTCAACGTTTTGCTGGTTCAAACCGTTGAAGTTGGCACAAATTCATTTTGCACGCACGCATGCCAGTCTTCAGCCAAGAAAAAAGTCCCAGACTGCAATATTTACATTACGTCGGGCATTTGCGTTGGGGTTGGCACCTACTTTCTCCCACTTAAATTCTAATGAAGAGTCCCTAAGCCAATGTAGTAAGTATGGCGGTTGGTTTACGGGAGGTTGGTATTCCGGGTCACATCTGACGTGAAAATCATCTTAAAAACCGTTTCAGTAGGAGGGAGAAGTGTATCATGCAACGAACGCACGCTGTGCAGATACTCTGGATGCCGCTGTGTTCCAGCGGTTTCTTCGGCGTTGCCGCCTCTTAAGAGGACTGATGCTACCTTCTTGTTAGTCATAAAAGGTTCTATTGCTACCCAGGATGGTAGTTTAGCAGTCACGCAATAGAAGCTTTCGTACAAATTGGGGATATCTACGACCACCAAACAATCTCTGCAACGTGCAGCATTCTCATTGAAAGGGTTACACGTCGGCCATCGCCAATGTTCCTCGGAAATTAAGGTGAAAGATCGCCGGCGTCAGTAATACGTTTCTCACCAAAAGGTGAAAATGATCTCAGTCGCTGACTCGCACTTCCGCCACTGAGACAACTGAAGCAGGCGCACAAACTGTATCCGACAGCGTCTTAATGTAGCGCATTTCGTTTCGAAAGCACGCAGTAATAATGTAGGAAAAAATTCTGATTTTTTAAATACCTCTTTTCATAAAATATATATATATATATATTTTATATATATATATATATATATATATATATATATATATAGAAGAAAATTGATAAAATAAAACATTTTGTGAAAATAGAAATATGTAATGTAGTGCTAAATATGTAAAAATCTGTAACGAAAAAATGGATATTGTGTTAGAAAGGTGACGAATCGCCAAGACTACAGTTTTGAAACCGGCAAGTAGAAAGACAAAAATATGTAATTACTGAGAAACGGAATTTAATGTAATAAAAAATACAAAATATATACATACATATGTACTTATTTTTTCCAAAACATGTAAGTAAAATAGAAGATATGTATAATAAAAATTCATTATTATTTAAAATTGTTCTCTACAAGCATTTTCCGAGCATAGAACGTCGCCAATCAATTCTTAACAAACATTCGAAATGGCTGAAAGTAGGTTCTGCCTCTACAGAAGTAATTATACATTAGACTTCACCACACTTAACAATTTAATCGAAACAAAAAACGTTCATAGCAGTGGCGGTTCGTGCTTAGGTTGCACAACAATTTTCTGTAAAAAATATTTGTTAGTTTTCGAACGAAAACGAATGTGCTGTTTGAAAATGAGCAAAATCGTGGTTGAAATTACTTTTGTTCACATAAATCCGTTCATTCTCGACTCCCAGGACGAAGTAAGCGGGGTTGGGGATGACAATTATGGCGAAGATATGGTTATAGAAGACCAGCAGCATTACATTTAATTTTTAAGAAAGATGATTCCGTAACATATAATGCAAACGCACATATGAAATCTTCCGTTTCGACGTATAAATAAATTAAAATATAACGAAATATGAAGTAGTAGGTAAAATATGTAATTATATCAAAATATGTAAAATAAAAATAATTCCAATTCATTCAGAATGTCTTGTAAACTCTAAAAAATATTATTGAATGCAGGTATGTAGTTCCTGTAAAAATATGTAATCACATGGAAATCCGTTACCTAATAATTACATAAAAAACGCTCTCTAATTATAACGATTCTGCGTAATGAAGTGGTAACTTGCACTAGCGCCACAATGTTCTTGGGAATTTTTTTATTTATTTAAAGAAAACAATTAGCTTATTGTGTGTGAAAAAACCATTTTTCCGTCCCGGTTTTGTCTAATGTGATGTAATCATCCCTTTGTTCATTTTAGCCAAATTGTTATTCTGGCTCAGGCACGTAGCCAGGGGCGGGGCTTGAGGGGCTGAAGCCCTCCCCGAAATTCTAATCTTTTTTGTTCGCTTTTCATTCATTCATTATTTATTTATTAGTTTAAATTTATCCAAATATATCGTCATGTATAAAAGTAGATTAAAACTCTGCGGATTAAAACACTGATGATGCTACTGCTAGTGTGGAGAGGTCATTTTCTACAATGAAGAGAGTAAAAAGTTTTATACGTAGTGTAATGCGTGATAACAGACTCAATGCACTAGCCACGATTTCAATTCATAGGGATATCAATATGGACCCGGACAAAGTGATTGACATATTCCTGGAAAGAAGATCAGAAAATTGCTTTTATAGTTGATGCCTCCTGTAGTTTGGATTATTGGAATAGAAAATAATAAATTAAATATTGTGTTTAAACTTTCAAAATAATGTTATGTGGATATAATGTTTAAATATGTTTAAAATCATGTTGGTGTTCATTTTGTAAGAGCATCTCTAAACAAACCCGATAAAGATATTATTATAAATATCGTACTATCCATTTTTTTAAATTTTGGAAGCCCCTCCCGAGAAATAATCCTGGATACGGCCCTGTTCTTCGTTAGCCAGGCAAGCCAGGCTATTACTTCGTAAGCCAGGCAAGGGGGGAAAATTCCAACGGACAGAGAAAAAAGACGCACCATAAAACCCCTTGTTCTGAAATCAGCCTATTGTCCTCGTCCTTCTCCCCACTCAGAACAAGTAAAGAAAATACAATAGAAGTTAAAGAGGAAACGAACGAGGTTAGACTATGTTACAACAGATATAAGGTTTGTGATCCCTAACTTGAAAATTCTTCAAACAAGTTGCACCCCCTCCTCACAATGAGCCAGAGAAAGCCACTGTCCTGTTTTGGGCACCCTCCTCCCGCTGCGAAGCCGGAACTTTTTGCGAGTGGGACCCAGCTAAAGTACTTCCTGTACTTGATTTCAAGCAATAGGCAATACTCGCCTTCGGAATATAATTTACCGATAATAGCATGTTCTGAATCACAAGTGCTGTGAATAATAATAATAATAATAATAATAATAATAATAATAATAATTATTATTATTATTATTATTATTATTATTATTATTATTATTATTATTATTGTTATTATTATTATTTTGTTTACTCTCAAAGTTTTTGGTTTCACTTGGATACCACACAGATACAATATCAAAGCATGGTAGCACTGACATATTTAAAATCTACAAAACAAATTAAGGCATTCTAACACAAACATAAAATAACAGTTTTCAGATGTTATAACAAATACAATTTCAAAAATGAACTTTCAAAATCCAACATGTCCTCCCATGAATCTCCTGACTAGTGAGCAGGTATTGATTATAACTGACTTCTGGAGGCCGATGATAATGCTCTTCTCCAAGTCAAGTTCTTCCACCGATCTGCAAAGAGTTTTTGGTATAACACCAGTTGCTGACAGTACAATTGGGATAGTTTTGACTTCTGACACTCGCCATTGTTCTTTTACGGCAAATACTAGTTCTCTGTATTTGTCGATTTTAGTCTGGTATGTTGTCATCATGTTCCTGGTATTGACGACTGCAAAATCAATAAACCAAACTTTTTTTTAAAATTTGTCCCAGAGAGTAATATCAGGTCTGTTGTGCTGAATTGTCCTGTCTGTCAGAATACTGCGGTCTCAGTATAACTTATGTGTCTCATTTATTATTATTATTATTATTATTATTATTATTATTATTATTATTATTATTATTATTATTGTTGTTGTTGTTGTTGTTGTTATCATTATTATTTAACAAAACAGAGTAGTTCTATTAAAAAAACCTTAAGGTCCAGAAGGTTTCCGGTTATGAACTATGTGAATTGAATATTTTCATTAAACCCGAGGAGGCAGATGTAGATAACAAGCACTGAATCTTAAATAAAAATATCGACCGCATTGCACTTATGAAAAATTCGATTACCTACACTTTATTATAATTTTGTTAAAAATTTAATATCCCATATTTTAGAAATTCTATTCAGTATATTTTTTCGAAAATATTTTTTTTAATAATATGTAGTCTGGCATTCTCATAAATAATGCTGATATTCACATTGTGAATCACATCACATTATAAATCAATTTGAGAAAGGCAGACTATACCTCTCTGAACTAGACTGCACAATTGTTAGGGAGATGATTTCGATAACCTAAAACATCGTCAAAAATTATCAATAAAATTCTATTAAAATGCCCTAAAAGCAAAGAGAAATGCAAAAATTGATATCAAAACCAGTTCGGATGAACAACACAAGCTGTTGGATACGTTACTGTTGTAATCGAGGCTTCTTCCCTTCGTTCAATTGAACCCCGCTCGCAGACTTGATTTTCACTGTTCTTTTCCAGGAAATCTGTGTTTGGTAATTCCGAAATCGGCCGACCCGATAATGGCGCTAATACGCGTCACAGGGACCTTAGATTTCATACTCACAAAGGCTGACGTTACAATTTCGGAGCGAAGAAGTCGAATAGGCTACTCAGGAATTGTGTGGAGAAAATTTTTTGCATCTCGTAAATATTATTTGAAGCAAGTACCATTAAAATTATATTAAAATCGGCGGAATCAGCGAAAAATGCATTAAAACGACGGAAACGTATAAAAATGGATCAGAAGAAAATTAATGTCTTTACTAAAGGGTATTGTTCTAAAGTGAAAAGAAAAACAAATGAAATTTCATTATAATCCTCTCCCTAGTTATAATACTCTCTGGACTAGACTCAGTAACGTAACGAAATGAGAACGGACCCACCCGCAAAATTTTTGTCCGGGCCTCCTTTATAAAAGTGTATAGCAAACAAAAGTAGTGTTAGTATTTGAATAATAAAAATATCCCCTGAAATAGGCCCTCTTTTAACTGGGCTCACCTGCACTGCGGGCCCGAACTTTACGCCACTGAATACACCGCATTGAGTTGAGCAATCACGTTTGCGCGGGCTTTTTTTCGGCCATTACGTAGTGGTAACTAGTGCCATTAGAATGCGCTGCCGGCGGAACCTGCCACGCTTGGAACACAGTGTAAGAAATGTACCGTGGCTTGGAAGCAGGATCCATCTCTAACCTCTCTGGTTTACCTCTTTGCGTATTTTGAAGTCCGGATCACTCCATGATGCAAAACCCGTTCTCGACATTTTGAAGAGTGGTTTTGGGGAGGTGCGCGGCGCGGCGCGTTCAAGATTGAATGCTTTGCTGGAATGGAATGGAATAAAAGTAATTATTGTCTGTCTGTCTGTCTTTCAGCTAATTCTTGATTAACCCATATTTTAGATGACAGATTTTTTCAAATTATGAAATGATTATATTATATTCAAATTATGAATGAAAATATTTTTAAAAATTTAAATATAGTGAAAAAAATTCAAAAGAAAAATATCGTATGCGAATAAATTTAATGTTGAAATTACATTCCTGTTCTGCCCGCAATCGTGTAACAAGTATAATACAGATGTCGGTGAAATAAAGGTCTTCAATGATATGAATAGCGCCTGTCGGTAACTACAACTATAACATACCCCTCGATACTACAGGATACATAAATAATTTAATAACATTCGCAGAAACACTACGCGAATTTAGTCATCCTTCGCATTGCATTTCACGTGATGAGTCTGATGGCTACTGAAAGTTCAGGCATTTATTTTACCTAAAATAGGCAGGCAAAAAGGCATTTATATTTACTAAAATAGGCGTACAAAAAAAATGTATTTATTCTGACGAACGTACAGATGTAAAAACACAGTTAACATTGAAAAAGCACAATTTAAAAGAATTATTTGTATAAAAGCTGAATAATTAAAATGATTCACATTTTTATTCTAACTCTAAAATTTATATTAACACGTACATGAAAGGAAATTATCTTTTCTTTGTCATCTTTATAACATGATCATTAGTTATGACGACTACTAATTTACTTTACCCGCAACACTGTTTCTATGTGTGGACTCACTTTTAAATATTGATATGGTATCAGTGAAAATGGAATTATACTAGATTTAGTCCTTCGCACTTTTATCATCACCAGAAGGGAAGAGAGAACAAAAAGGAACTGAGAAGGGTATATATAACATGTGCAGACAGCACTGTCCTCAAAAGGGATACGAGGCCATACTCAAAAGTTGCGATTCCTCGCGAGCAAACAAGTCTGTTAGCTAGCGTACGTGAAAAAATATCAAATATCTTCTCTGGTTCCATCTTCCTTTCCCTTTCAGATTTTTAACACAACCCGACATTGGAGCGTCCGCGTCCACAGTAAGACAATACACGACCGAGCCTTCATGTTGTCTAGGCTTCCAAGTTTTTAACTTGATAGAGATTGGTACCAGAAGGAGGAAAACGGTAAAATAATGACGAAAAGGCAGAACAGAGCAAAAATAGGCAACAGAAGCTAAAATAGGTAAAAAAGGCAAAATGAAAATCTAATAAAACAACTCACAATAAAGACAATTTTTGCCATTTTGCCTTTGCTTTTACGTCATTATTTTGCTTTTCTTCTGGCACCGATCTCGATCAAGATAGATACCTGTAATGTTGGACAATACGAAGGCATTGTCATATTTTGTCTTTCTGCGGAAGTAGAGGTTGTGTTTAAAAATCTAAATGAAAAAGATGATATCATTCAAGCTTTTTATTTATTTATTTATTTATTTATTTATTTATTTATTTATTTATTTATTTATTTATTTATTTATTTATTTATTTATTTATTTATTTATTTATTTGTTTGTTTGTTTGTTTGTTTATTTATTTTCTTTTTTCATTGATACCGATAGATTTTGTTCGCTCACGAGGAATCCCATCCTACTTTTGAGTATGGCCTCCGATCCCTTCTGAGGACAACAGTGAAAGATATACCGTTGTCAGTGTTGGCGATTACACAAGTGCGAAGATCGAAAAATATAATTCCACCATTTCGAGATTCGAAAGGGAGTCCATAATATCATTTCGAAGAGGGAGCGCCGCAAAAAAAGCAAATTCCTAGTCGTAATACCGTAAAGGCCGGTGGAATCGAGATTACCAAGAAAATATCATTTCCTAACACGTTAAGTACCAATATAAATTGTTAAAGTAAAAATGTAAATCATTTGAAGTATTATTTTTTTTATTTTATTTTATTATTATTTTTTTTACAATTATTCCTTTAAAATGTGATTTTTCATATGCCTTTTTACATCACTCCTTTAGCTAGATAAAAACGTCATTTTTCATGCCTATTTTAATAAAAACAAATGCCTTTTTGCCTACCTATTTTAAATAAAATAAAATACCTGCACTTCCGGACTCAACTGATGACACACACACCTGGACCCCATTCGCAATCTAGTCATGGAACAAGAAAGAAGAGGAAGTTGGAAGAGTCCAATAAAAGATACGTCAAAATGCAAATGGATTTTTACGTTTACAAAGTTCATAGTAGGGTTTTTTTTTCACTAATTTCTCTTACAATCCAGATCTGGAGAAAAGTTCCAGCGTGCTGCCTTCTCGAGACATGGCGCAAGTAACTCATTCTCGCGAAAGACATTCGAACCGCAGAAGCATTCAGGAGGTGACAAACAATCCGAATGGTTTCCGAGAACCAGAGTGAAAACTGTTGCCACTAGAATGCGGTACCTATCCTAACAGTTAAAAGTGAGTCTATCAGAATGCGCTCTCAGCACGATCGCAAAGCCCGTTTACCTCTTCGTCGCTTCTGATGAATGGATAATTTTCTGACGCAGAATCCGTTCTCGTTCGCTCATGGCGCGGTGATGCCACTCCCCTCCGCGTTTTCGGGGCAGCGCCTTTTATACCGAATTTCCTTTTCTCACTTTTTTACTCACTTTTTACTCACTTTTTCTCCAGTTCTCACAATACAAATTAAAACGTATGACTTATTGAATAATTTTTATTTACAAAAATTATTACACAAAATTTTCATTGAAATAATCAAGATTTCAGTGGAATAATTAAGATTTTGTTCATGGGTACGTATAATTTGGGGAGGAGGGCATCCAAGTAGGGGTGAATCCAGCCGATCTTTGGGGGGTGGGGATCATAGATTTTTGTTAAATGATAAATAGGGCTGTGATGTATAAAAACAGCGAAATACACACATATTGGTAATAACATGCAATCAATAATAACATGCAATCAAAAAAGGGAAATATGTGAAATAGTGTAATGTAATGTGTAAGTGTAAAAATAAATAAAAAGGGTAAAGTGGAAAATATGTTTACAGCAAAAAGAGATACAGAAACATAAATTGTTACAAGCGACAAACATTAACATTTAACTTAATTTTGAAGAAAACTCATTTCTTAGGATAGTAATGTGAGCAGTTAATGTATATTTCACAAAATAAATAAATAAATATAAGTATTGCAACAAAAATATTACTTTCTGTCTATTGTAATAAAATCTAGAACCAATTGGAATCAATTGTAATCAAATAAATTTAAACTTGAAAATCTTCACTTAATGCGTTGCACTTGTGAGCAAAGTCTATTGTACACTTGCAAAATTGTTGCAATTGCAAACCATCACCTTTTTCATTTTAAGGGGGGTGGGGAATGGTACCCTTGCTCATCGCCTCTCTGGATCCGCCAGTGCATCCAAGGAAGTGATTTCAATGCTTCGTACCTCTGCGGAATATGTTGAAACCACGAGAATTTCTTTTTGATTCAATGAAGTTAACAATGCGCGCGTTGCAAATTAAAACGTCGAGTTACACCGAAACTATTCACGAAATAACTCCTCTGACTTGGAAAAGCCGATGGCAGGCATGGAGGCCCGCGGCAGTGATGGTTAGAGCAGATGATCATTAGGCCACTTAGATATTATTTTTTAAAGAAAATATTGAACTCGGATCGTGAATCAACCAGGAGTGAAGAAGAAAGGGGACTGTGGCCAACCGTAAGGTACCCACGCCTTATTAGTATCGATTTCTCAAAATCGTGTTCCCACATAATATAGTAAATTATTTCTAACAGGCTGTGTAGTCAGAATCTCTTTGTGGGACCTTGATACTGAAAATCGAATGACAGCAAAACGTCCGTCTTCTGTGAACAACGCGGTTAAACTTTAGGCAGGATTTTCATCAAAATTCATATTCCCCAATCAATCTGGCTAATGTGGCGGCTCCTTGAATTTGAAACCCATATTTTAATTTTGGAGTGCACTTAATATAAAACCCCTGGGACATTTTCAAAATTTTCAAGAAAATGACACCAAATTTTTTGATTAAATTTTGACCTTTGTAAAGGAGGACGTGCAGGTCTCATCTCATTTTCATTGAAGTCCCTGATTTTTCGAAAATCGCAAAAGTTCTCATTTTTTCGGCGTCCTCCTACAATTACAACATTGAAGAAATATTTTTTTCCTTCAAATACATTTTCTCCAAAATTAGTTTTCTAATAAATATCAGGTACATTTTAAAAAAATATTAGTTTTCTCTTAACTTTCAGTGAAAAATTTGCAATATTGCCTGTTGCCTAGTGTGCTATAGCTAGGCAATATTAAAAAAATATTAAAAAAAAGTTTTTTCTCAAAAACGACTCCAATATTTTTCTTTAAACTTTTAGTGCTATATTGTACTAAATGCACTGAATAAGTTGACATAAACTCCATTTTGTTCTTTTCTCTTTGTTTTTCTTAAAAAATTACACAAATTAATTTTTTTTGCAATCTCTCACGTCGTTAACATTTAAATAACCACCAACATTGTTGCTGAACAATTGCTAGAAATGATCTTGTAAAATTCCTTGAAATCTCCAGAAATGCTCATACACCATTTTCTCAAACATTTAAAAAAAAAATTTATTAGCAGATAGTGCTAAATGACATATTAATGGCACGTTAATGTATTCTTTGATGCTGATTTTTCAAATATTACACAAATGTAATTTTTTGGAAGTATCTTTTACGCCGTTAATATTTACAGTAACAGCAATTTGTATACATTATTGCAATTGTGAGTAGAAGGGCTTCAGATGATTTCAGAGGCATATCTGCGGTATGACAAATATGGCACGTGCCATGCATGCCACTCACAAGGAGCGCTATTTGATGTATACCTGCTAAAACAAATTACAACTTGAAGTATTTACCCTAATTTGGAGTATCCTGATGGGCAGGGTTGAGCAGTATTTAAATACTTGTATTTGAAATACTTGTTTTAAATCCATTTTTGGACATGCATTTTAGAGATGTATTTAAATATATCTCTAAAATGCATGTCCAAAAAACTCAAAAATACAGTTATACATATACAAAAGCAAGCTTCTAAGTTTGGATTTACAGTGACCCTTAAACAACATTTTTTCCAACAGTAATTTTTCAATGAAAATTTCCACATAGGAGAAGGTTTAACTCTTCTAGTACATTTTTACAGCCATGTTTCAGTTCTACCATGAGTCGAAAAATTGAGAAAACGTGAAAAAGTGTGGTTTGGGTGGCTATAGATGGCATCTGGGAAGAGGTGGGGCAAAATTGAAAAGTTAGGTCAGGCCATAGAAATTAGAAAACTAGGTAGTATGAGAAAAACTGTGTTATTCTATAGCATAGTAGTTGTAGTTACAGTAATAAGAAGGAAATCAGGGGTTGATCAGATTTAAGGATTTTTTTTTTTTTTAATAAAGACCTGAGGCGGGGTTGTCCAACTGACCGTACGCGGCCTGTGGTACCATTTGTGGCCTGCGAATGGTTGTTAAATGTTAGGGGAGAACATTGTCCATTCTTCCAGGCACACTTCCTTATGGTGGTTAAGTTTAGATATAAGGATGTTTTTTCTAGTAAATTCAGGCATTCAAAATCATCCCAAAGTGTTTCACTGTTATGCTGCATGGTACAGTCTGATATCAAACATAGTTGCATTCACACACACACATTTCTGACCAGCCAGACAAAGTGCCTAGATCAACAATATGGGGACGTCAGATGTGGATCGCCCAAACAATGAAATTATGGCCTGCAACCATAATGAAGGTTTTAGTTGTGGTCCTTGAAACCTCCCAATTTGGACATCCCTGACCTAAGGCAACAGGGCTCTTTTAAAACATTTTTAGGTGGGGGTATGTCTCCTCTAGCCTCCTCTACATGAACGCCTATTTTGGCTGTGATAACCTACATCAGAAATTCCCACTTCTTCTAACTTGAGAAGTTTCATTTTAAATATGTTGTGGGAACTATCTTTAAAATTTATCACACTAACAATCCTCCTTTCGTTATGGAAGAGAAGTTTTTAACTATTATCTTCACTACTGAAAATACTGGAAAGTCCTTTGAGAGGAAAAACCTTGTAGAAAATATTTGGACCAATAATTGACAATGAAGTATGGAGGTTAAGAAGCAAACCTTATGAATTGTGCTAAATGCTATGATAGATATGATCATAAAAATAAAAGTGCAAATAAAACCATGGACTGAACATGACCAATCAATAAAAAAATTGATCATCATGCAAATGCTAAGAATGCAAGAAGAAAGCTAAAAAAAGATGGGAAGACATTACATTTTATCATTATCATCAAAATTTTCCTCGTCAGCTATAAGATGGATTTCAGATCGATTTCTGATTAAGCAGGCTTGAAAACAATAATATCAATTTTCCAGATGTTCCTGCATTATTCTGATCTTCATCATATGCATCAATCATTAAGCAAATGAAATTCTGGAAATGAGGAGTTGGAAAGCAAGTAGAAGGAGTGGTGTCTGATCTTACACAAGTGAGAACTCAAAATCTGCAACTCACATCATGTCAGAGGAATAGAACTACTTGTTACCATCATCATTAACATTTTTAACGAAGTTATTTTAATTTCTAATTTAAAAAGTTTTAAATAATAATATTATTGTATTTAATAATAATATAACCAGTTGACATAGATTCAACTAAATCTTTAATAAAGCAACAATTATTACAAATCAAAAATCACTAACGGAATATCTTGCCTCAGCATTGTTACCAATGTTCTTCGAGCTCAGAAGGCACTAAATAAAATTATTTAATTTGGTTCTCAAAAATAAGTCAAGATAATTTGTTTCTTTAACTTGTTTTATTGTTTTGCAACATTTAAACACATAATCTTCCATACACCAATTTTTGCACAACATATGAGAAACAAGAAACATTAAGGCTACTGATTTCTAAGAAACATACAATATACTTAGGATCTACTAAGTGAATCATCTGTAGTGTGTCCTTAAACAGTCAGAAGATCAACGTAGCTCTGTGCAAAATAAGTGTGCCTTTTTGTAATAGTTGTGCATTAATTCCTCAGGGAGGTTACTGTATTTCTGCAAAGTAACATATTTGTACATTTCATTGGGAGAAATAATTTTTCTTTATGAAATTCTACATACTACTCAACAGCCTTGATAAATCTTTTTTTGCATCTATTTGTACAAATATTTCTCAATATCACTTCATAAATTGTTTTAAAACAATATACTACTTTGGTATGTGACAATCTATGGTCCCACATTAGTAAATTCGTCTTGGTTAGTAATTTACTCAGAGATCTCTGAATTTCAAAGACATTCACAAGATTTCTTCAATAAAATGTTCTCTTACAAATTCTTATTTATCTTCATTTCAGGTTACAATGTAGATGCTAACATGTAATTTTTATTTTGACCTCTTAGGATGGATTTCCCAATTGGCATACATAATCTGTTTCAACTGTTTTTATAAAAAAAAAACAAAAAACAATTAATGCAACATACATACAAGACTAAGAAATTTATGGTCAGTTAATACAGAAATAATTTACTTAAAATAAAAAATTAAAATGAATCTCATTACAAATGACGATGGATAATTTTGCTACATATTACTTTAAATTATTTAATTACATTGAAGATTGTTATATTAAAATCAACGAAGTAAAGGATACAAACACAAACCTTCCTAGTGTTAAATTGCCATCTAGCTTTTCATTCAATAACAAGGAAATCCCCAGTTCTTTTGAGTTCACTAACTGAACTGCAGTAATTGTGTATTTTAATTTTATCTACAACATATTTTACATTACCTCTGCATTGTCATTGAATGCTACAAGGATTAGTACATTTCTCTTAATAATTGCTAAAACTATAATCGCTAGTAGAAAAAATTATAATATAATCAGAAAATGCTAATCTGCATGCTCCAATATTGCAAGTTGAAAAAACAAAGTTTGAAAGCACAACATATATAGGAACATAGAAAAATATATGTCAGAAGCATTTAAATTAATTTAATACCATCTTCAATAAGCAGATTGCGGTTTTAATCTAACCATAGACCATTATGTAACTAGATTCCATTATGTAACAATTCAATATGATGTGTATGTCTTACCATTATTCTTGTGACTGTCCCACTACAAAAAAAAGCACTGCAAGAGGTAACATAATATATATTCATAATATGTATTCATACATTACATTGATATTAATATTATATCTTAAAGATATCATCTGTCAACATTTTTGGCTGCAGTGCAGTTACTATTTTTAATGTTATTTTTATAAGCACTATCTAATTTATTATTACAATACCACAGTATCATACTTACAATATTGTATAAAAATGTAAAATAATATACAAATATGAATTCTTTATAATCTTCATGGAAAACATGCGATGTATAGAACTGGCATTTCATAAACAAATTTATGAAAACAAGTTGAACAATAATTACATTTGACATTATCATCACAGAATTCATAAGGGAATCCGGTTGCAACAATACAATGAGTCCATACAACTTGCTGAAGATCAAGAAATATTCAATTATCAATTATCTTAAATGAATTTTACTACCTAATAACAAGGAGGCAAGTTGGCATCAGAACAAAATTAGCTAACTTATTGACACACTTATTTTCTTTGTGATACTAGATTCCTGAATTCCTTGTAGCCAGATAATATTAGACACATGAATCCTTCAAAATACATGACCAAATTACTTTAAGGAGGGCTACTGAAACGCAAGAACTAGAACCAAGCTGCTGGCTAAGGCAGTAGTTCATGTGCCGATTGCATTTTTCTGAGCACTTATTCTCCCCTCCCCTTTTGTCGAGCTAACTCCACACAAGCATCAGTCACATTGGTGGCTCATTGATGAGCACTCAGCCACGGCAAGGGAAGTGGGCTGCCCCCTGCGCAGCCCTCACCTATAGGACACTCATCACTTATTGGAAACGATAAATTCGTTTTTGATTTGCACTCCAAAATTCATCACCGTACCTTCTAAAATATTACGTTTTCTTCTAATTATTTACATTTCCAAACAGAGAGCTTTTCAATTATTGCAGTCATGCTAAATCAACAAACCACATTACGCTAAATAATGTTTTCTTACTAAATTTTCTGAAGAGTTAAGTTCACAGAATGAGTTACACATAGAAGCAATTTCTTCATTAAGATTAATCTCAGTTAGTTCATATAAGCAGCAATACATACTGGGTTCACCAACAAAAATACAATTAACCCACTGATGCAGCAAGTCTCAGATAAGTATTAATGCAGGAATGGAAACTTTTGGGACCAGTGTTCATTTCATGTGAAAAATTGTTATGAGAATAAGATCATTACAATTTTGGATGATACTTATTCCTGTATTTAAATATAAATTACAGAAATGTAAAAGTAAACAATCCCTTATAATACATTAAATTATTTTTAGATTTGAAACACCATAAGTGAATTTTGTTCCTGTTCTTTTTGATCATAAAATTCTTATTTTTATTATTTTGATTTTATGTATAAATAATACCATTCTATGTGCATTCATTGTTAAGATTCCCAAACTCAAAATATTTTCATTTCATAATTTTCCCAGTTGTTTGTATACCTGCAAAACATAAGTGTTCCTGCCACAAAAAATTACGATTTGTATATCTACAGGGATACTTTCACTTTGGTTATTTTCATTTCAGATCACCCCTGAAAAAAGACATGTGTAGCTGAAGAGTGTATTCTTGTCTGTTTGCTGCTGTTGTTCCTAAGTTTGCCTCACATCCAAAAAAATGTCTTATGTCTCTGAATCTAGAAATACTTGTAGCTAGTGCATTATATTTTCTTTCATTTGCTTTGAAACAAAGGAAAGACATCCCTCAGGAATCAAAGGAAAGACATAAGCTCAGGTGTTTTCCATGAGGTGAGGAAAAATTTTTGAAATATTCAAATACTTTGAATGTCAATGAAAAAAGCCATTCTTCATCACCATTAAAGTGTTGGTAGAAGCATCTTCTAGTTCCAATTGAAATGTGTCTACTTCTTTAAAATAAAATTTATCTCTATCATCGTGACAGGTACTGAAAGGAACATTTTCTTTAGCAGAGAATATATCAAGTCTGTCTTTCAGTATCTTATTGAAGATTTCACAGAAATCTCATTCAAGATATTCATTCAGCTTATTGTTCACATAACATTATATTAAGAATTTTAAAGGAGATAAACTTTTTAAGTTTAAATAAGAACATAGATAACAATGTACTATTAAGGTTACAAAACTCTTTTAAAAATGAAATTTTCGCCAATTATCTCAACAATTCAGTTTTGAGAAGACCCTTGACCATTTATCAGCATATAATTTCAATAAACAACACCCTTTCAAGAATCAAAAACATTATGGTGCCGAACAATAACTGGCCCTGGAGTTTTTAGAATACATTATCCCTTCGTTCCCAATATCCTCCAGGCTAAAGGATATCAAATAATTTACTTCTCACTTTTCAGGTCTTATGAAACTGAAAATGATGATATAAACTAAATTCTTTTAATGAATGTCCTTCAAATTAAAAATATGATAAAGTATTTGAATTATTTCAATAAATATCCCATGGTGTGCCTATGGGATCTCAAAGGCCCTATTTCTATAAAACATGACAATTTCATTAAAACCATTTTTATTTTTCTAAAAAATGATAATGTCTTGAAAAACATAGACACATTAGAGAAGAAAGGTGGAAGAACATGTGATGACTCGAGTACAAATTCCTGTCTTTCTATATTCAATTCTCAAAATTGTGATCTTTGTGGATCAGAGCAATCCTAACAAATATCCACATTTTCGTTAAATATTTTGTTCTACATTACATACTTAACATATTTTGCTTATAATTTACACATTTTGCAAAATTTTTTTTATTATTCAACTAATTTTCTTGAAATTTATTTCACAAAAAATATTTAATGAATTTTCAAAAATAGTTGTTACTTAAAAAATCAGCACGTTCATTTCTTACACATATTCAGAATTGCATTCTGATGAAGAGACATGCCTCACATGAAAATGTAGAAGCATGGAATCTGTTTAGGTTATCTGCTTCACCTGCACTATTTATACAAGTGTGCAAGAGTAACAAGTGTGACAAGTGCATGTGAGCAGTGAGAATATTATCTTAGGTATGGAAAGTATCAGTGTCATGTTCCTTGATCTTTAATGCCAATTTATGAAAGAATCAATGATATTTGTTGTTGCACATGTATAGCACAACAAATCACTATAGAAATTGTTACAAAGATTATTTGCTGGTCATTGAATCCCACATTTGCACTACAGCTATCATTACTATAAAATATACAAATATTATCTTAAAAAAATATAATTCAGTAGAAGCATTATTTATTTTTAAAATTGGTTCAATAACCAATTTATTAATGTAATTTCAATTGGTGTAAATTTATTTTGTTTTCTTGTAAATATTCTATAATTAAGAGCACAGTTTGCCATTAAATATTATACCCCTTTTTACATATTATAATTTTCATTGCAATTTATGTATGTATTTTTTGCCGTTTCATATTACATATATTTCCAGACTCTAGCGGTGACTGTTTCTGAAGATGTAAGTAGTAGTTCTCAAGAATTGTTGAAGTAAAGAAGGAATTGGGCCCTAAGACCCCATTTCTGCATCAGAGGGTTAATTTACAAGAAAAAAAACAATGTTTACAAGACAATTTTCAGGTCTATCTGGAATTAAAAATGTTTGAGCTATCTGGAAGAGGCTTATCTGCAAGAATCACAAATGGAGAAAAAGAAAGAAGTCTTCCAGTGCACACTAAATAAATATCCTACTGACAAACAGTTTCAAAGGCCCTGAATTAAAGGAATTCTAGGGTTGAGGAGGAAAATGGGTCAGGATTAAAGGATGCACGACAAACAAAAGATTAAATTCAATACTATTTAAAAAATGGAAAATGTTTGTGGAATATATCATTAGTTAAATGAAGGGGCAATAGTATTACCTTTTTTAACAGATGCTTGCTTTAATTACAAGGAATTTTTTTCTCCCAAATGCCCAAATATTTGTCTAATACACAATTTAAGCAATACTTTTACACAGTAAACCAGTATTTTTTCAGTCTGTAGATATGTTAAATTACAAGTTCATGATTTTTTTAATAACAAATACAAAAGTACTACAACACCAAAATTATACAACACCATCTTAAATGTGAAAAATGTTTTAAGGAACTAGTACATTCCGTGATTCTCCAACAAACATACAAAGCTAACATGGACCTCTACAGTTAAAAGAACATAAACAACAAGCGGTTTGCAGTTCTCCGTAACTTCCAACCACAATTTTTGCTAAAAACACCTAAGTACTGACAGCTATGCCTGAATGCTACTCACAGTTCAAGAATTAAAAAATAAATTTAATCTTATATCAATATAAAACATTTGCAATTCATATCATACTTTACATACATATACACATTGAATACATATTATAAACGCTCTGAAACAATGTGGCAATTCCTTGCCAAAAATATGAAAAAACTACCTTCAATTCTGCACAGTATTCTTCAATAGTCAGAAGTTATTTAGATGGAACCAGTCAAAGCTTCGTAGCACAATCTACTTCTTTAATTTCATGTGTGTATTGCACAGTTTAAGAAAGTTTATATGCAGTTTGCGTAGCAGCATACTCTTACAATAAGTAATCCAGTCTTGCAGGTAATAATCAACAATATATAGAGATGTTTCTTATACAAGATGGAATTGCTAATGAACAGCATGTGTACAAAATTGCAAATATAAAATTCAAGAACTTATATAAAAACTCTAAAATAAAAATTCAATTCAAAATAAAATCTCTAGAAAATCAACAAATAGTTAGACTAGAAACATGACTACAGAGCAAGTGAACATGAAAAAAATCATGAATAAATAGAGGTAAAACTGATAATGGCTAATTTTACACGTTTGGTCAAACATAACCAAACTACTAATATTAATATCATACAATGACAAAAGAAAGAAAATATAAATACAAAATTAAATCAATATCATACAAGAAAATAAAATGTACAAAAAGAAGAAACTACACAAATACTATTTCTGCTCATCTCCAATTATTTATATTTAATTTAATCTTAAGGCTTTCTCACCTTCATTCTATTTATACAGGTTTTACTTCTAATGGCAATGTTGGCATTTGAGGAAGTAAAACTACTATATGAATCCTAAACAAAATACACATTTTAATTAGGAAGCATACCTTCACCTTTCTTATCAAAAATGAATAAAAATACATCTCTTCCTTCAAAGCAAAAGGAGTTTCTTAATGCACTTAAGCAGAAAGGAAATAACAGAAAAGTAAACTGATGAAAATAAGATATGCATATAAAATTTACTGCTTGGACACACAAATGTAAAAGGAAAACATCTTAGCATACATATCTACAAAAAAATGACATTAACAAATTAACACCTTCACAAACCAAGGAATTAAATGTGATACACATGAATGTACATAATTCAAACTTCATATACGCTTCCTGAGTAATACTCCTCCTAATGAAAGTTTTAAAAATTGGACTTTTGATACTTTGTTAACTTGTAATGCAGAAAAAAAACTTTAGGAAAAATTTTGTTTTTCAGACTATGAAATTCTTGGGTTAGATTGAATTCTTAAAAATGATTTATTTATTCCAAGAAATGGAGAAATATCTTATTATCATGTTTATTTTAAAATTATTGAAAACCTTATTTGGGATGAAATAATAAAATTAGATAATTACTTTAATGTTGATTTTGAAAACATTTCATACAGAATGGTTTGCTGTAAAATCTATTCAATGTTAACTTCTTTTGCAGTCAATTTCGTATTTCTTCCTGCCAGTTCTGCTTCTTGTAACAACCACTGAGTCTTTTCCTATTAATTTTTCCACACGCAAGTCCATGAATTTCATAGATAAAAGGTTGACATTAGGATTGAATGCTGGAGAAAGGCTTTATGTTTGTCCCAACAATGCTTTCATGATGCAAGATCAGCAACACAGTCTAAATTGAAAGTCGGCAATTGAAAAACAGAGTATGAAAATTGGACAACAACATTTAAAATGAAAAATATGAATTAGTTGCTATCACAACAACTAATTCTAGTAAAATTTTCTTGTATTGTCTCAATGATATTTTCTTTAGTGACTGATTACTAGGCAGTTGGTCTGATGCATCTATTCCTTTCTTTGCTCTCTTACTGACATTGAGCACCAAAATCTAATGATACAGTTTCAACAATAGTAACATCATAATGTATTAATCATGTCTGATTCATGGATTTAACAAAATGCTTTTGTATTCATAAGCATAGGAATCATATGTGATGCACAGAAAGAGAACTTCACATATATGCACAGAAAAAAAAATTCCGCATGTCCTGCAAAACAATTTAAACTTTGTTAGGATGTATGTCATTATTGTAGTTTATAGTTAGGGCTTCTGGTAATATGCATACCAGCCTTTTGGAATGACAAGGTTCCAACAAACATTTCAATAATTTCAAGTAAATTGATGCCAAAGTTTCATTAAATCATTGTTCAGTCATCTTTCCATTTACTGTAGTGATTCTTACTGTTGCTAGTTGCCTACAAATTGCAGCATAAGTTCTACTTGTAGCAGGAGTCAGACATAACTTTATGACATTTACAACTCATTTTCTTCTAAATTTCTCAGCTGAAACCTTGACATTCCAAAGGGTCATTATATCTTCAAGGAGAACAGTCAATTAGTTAATGAAGAAAGTTTCGCACCTTCTGTAAATCAAAATTTCCAAAATAGTTGTATTATCTGAGCTGAAGGGTTGATTGACTATGATCATTTAGTTCTACAAAACTGTACAATATTAAATAAAAATAGACTGCAGAAAATTAAGAAAGAGATGTATTAAAAAAAAACACCAGCTTAAAAAGGCTTTCTCTTCATGGTTCATGTTTATCTGCTAGTTCATCATTTGCATCAATGGCCAAAGCAGGGGTGTACACATTGCGCTCAGCATGAGAAGTACGCTGCAACTCTCTGGAGAAATACTTCACTGTTTTACGCAATCCCACATTGAGAGGCACCTATGCAAAAAACACAAGAGTTACTTGACTTTTATATTATAATGCACCTTACAGAGTTCTTCATATAGTACGAACTGATTTCAATAAAAAATTATACTATTTGTGAAGAGGTCACTATTAAATTCTTAAAGGGATCCTCATAACTTTCATTCCTGAATCACAATTATCGTTAATTGAGCAATCAGGTCCATAGTTAATGCCATTACTAACAAAATTTGCTCCATTGGTATTCTATTATACTCCATTATTGTTCCTCCTACCGTATTCTACAGCACTATTGGTACTCCTTTTACTCCATTTTTATTCTAGAGATAGCTGCTCTGGAAAACTATAGGAATGCATGGCATTCTGGAACTTTTTGCCTTCTTAATATTATTACTAAACAATTACTCAGATTTTTAAACACATGCATGACATTCGAAGATCTACAATTGAATAGCGCCGGCGGCGCTAGCCGAATGCGTTTACTACGCTCTGTGAAGTCACGAAGGTTAAGCGCATTCGAGACTCGCGGGTTTGTGGTTGGGTGACCGGCCAGGAACCCCGGGACCTAACGTCATCGAGCCCCTGGCCGAAGGGATAAAAGGCAATGACTGACTGCGACGTGACGAGACTTGACAAATATTAAAAGTAAAAAGCACTTTAATGGAGGATTACTCCCCAGTACCAAGGTACAAGAATCAATATGATTGAAATATGACTGGAATGTTGGGACAGATCTTGAATTTCCAGCAGCACGGATGCACACCAAAAATGAGATATGCGTGGATTGTGAGTGTAGAAAATTTCTACATATTTACAATAAGGGAAATAGAATACACCAAAAGCATTGTCTTAAGTCGTTGAGTATTTTTTCTCACATTAATGAAATGAGGAAGGTTCACAAATTCTGGAACAATACATTCACTACTCACTGCGAAGACAGAGTTGAACATGCTTCTGGAAATGTTTCATATTTAACAAGATATGTACACGGATGTTATAGGGAACTACAGCAAAGAAATCCTACTGTTCACCTTAATTTACAAACATTATTCACAACATATAGTTATAATTAAAGAATGGATTTTCATGCTGTAAAAACTCTCTAAAACGTGGAGTAAAAACACCAAAACATGCAATAAAAAGATCAAGACTTTGCAAAACGGTGTTATGTGCACTAAAAACTCCAGTTAATCCACTTATCAACTTATCTTTATACTTTGAATGCAATATTTATGGTAAATGAAATATTATAATTTTAGTGTTTTTATTATAATTAAGTTTGTATGTATTGTTAAAACAAACCATATTTGACATTTTAAATATTATTCGCACACAAAATTAAATTAGCATAAAAACACAAAAAAGTAAACACAAATATTGAAAAATACAAATATGCCTTTAGAAATAAAAAATAGTTACAGAAGAAATGTTCTTAACTGTTTTCATTATAATTTACAATTATGCATATTTCCAAATTATTTGCTATGAACTTATTATATCTTCTATCAACTAATGTGTTTCAGACAGAACACAGTAATACTTGTCTGTTTGCCAATCCTCATTCTGATGTACGTGTGCACAGGGCTAAAAGCAGCAAAAAACTTCATTCATTCTCTTTTGTACCTCGCAGAGCAATGTCTGTTCTGAGAAATACAACGAATTTGAAACACAGTACAATTTGCCACTAAGCGTCATGCCCAGACGTAAAGTCAAATGTGACTCGTGCATACTGCCTCGTATTGGTAAATTTAGCAAAGACTGACAAAACAGATATACAGTCCGATTGAGAAAATAGACCCCGAACATTGCGTTGGCTGAGCGGACGCAACCAAGGGAAGTGGGAGTGGATCTATCCCTGCTGCAATAACTCTAAAATTTTAATTAGACAATAGGGATCATGAAAGGTGCAGATGCTCAGTTCATAGGGTAACAATGATGAATTGATACACATTAAATGGCCCTTGGGTTTCACAGACCACCCGAATGTACTGCTGGGTTACGTCATAAAAACTTTTTTCCTTAATTTAAAAATTATATTGTATGCAATAAAACTATTAAATTTAAGAAATTCATCCAATAAAATCCCCAAAAGTGCAATTTTTAGGCAGCAATACCCAAAATGTGCAATATCGTGCAGCAACCCCCAAGACATGCAATTTTACACAAAATTAAACGAAATTTTAAACAAAATTAAACAATTATAAAAATAACGCCCATTTGATGAATCAAATTTCTGACAATGTGACATTAAATTTCGAGTTAGCAAAGAAAAGATGCAGTAACATGGGAATCCAGTCTTTAATTATAATGACTGAAATTTTTTTTATGAAAGGACATATGTGTTAGACGTTTGCTGGACATTGTGTTTATATACCCTCACTAACCTTTGCAAAACAAAACAAAACAAAATAAAAAACTACACTCTTCGAACTTAAGAAAACAGCTGTTCCAACTTTACTTTCAATAACCTCAAACTCACATGATTTCTTGAAAAGGAAATATCCAATGCTTTCAATAGATCAATTACAATTTGCACAATGAAATAAGCGTTCATTTTATAGCATTGAAATAAGCACATGAAACAAATAAGGAATCATTCTATTTATTTTATTAAAATTTAGCATTTACACTATAACACTGGTTAATAATAACAAGCGAAAAAATATCTGGGGTCCACTACCATTCATTTAAAGCAAATGCCTTGAAATTTGGTTGAGTAGAAAGCTTAAACAGCTATCTAAACGAAAATCCTTGGTGTTTTACATATAAAGATTTTTGCAATTTTCTAAATCTCAGAGATTTTAATAAAAATCAGAATTACGCCATTTTTATAAATGCACTTTCTTCTATTTAAGCAAAAAAAACTTTGAGCCTTATTTCCAGAAAACTATGGAAATGGATCAGAGGTGTCATGTAAAGTACCCCTAATTAAAATACCTTAATGATCTCCAGAACAGCAATGTTAGATCTCACTTCTGAAAAATGTACATTTCAGCTGAAAAGCTTCTAATCTGACAGAGTTATGCGCAACATATCAATCCATCCAGACATCCTGATTTTCAGGTACAAAACTCTGTGTACCTCCTCTCCACATGCACCAATCTTAACCATCTTTGGAACAGCACACATAGACCTTAACATCCTGACGAATGTGCAGAGTGACAGCTCAAAAGAAGCTTAAACATAGATTTTACAACCAAAAATTCAAGATCATATTGTTGAAGTGATTCCAATACTTTTCCTCCCTTTTCTACAGTATAGGGATTCCAATACTTTTCCTATAGCATTTCCTACAGTATATGGAAAAAAAGTGGTTACTTAAGATAATTCCGAATTAGAGAGAAAAAAAATTATAGTAAAGAGAAAAATGTTTTCAACATGTAGAATTTTCCCAAATTTTCTGTCTCTCAAAGTACATGGCTAATAAAGAAGAATTATTTCAAAGAACTTTGGAAAAGTGTCATGTTTGTGGTTTCACAGATTTTGTTGTCCAAGCATAGAGGAAACTGTAGAGGAGAAATTTCAAACATTGGCAGAGAGAAAAAAAAAAAATCAAATTACTGAAAGCGTTGTTGTAATTAATCAATACATAAATTTACTATAGGGAAAAGGAAAATTAAAGTTTAAGATGACTTGATGCATCATTGTTATCTTATAACATTCCACAATACAAAATATATACACTAAAACCCTTCTTTTACATTTTTCGTGGGACCATAGGGAAAATAGTGTTCTTCCCCGAGTCCCCGTCATTTACGGATGACTTTGACTAGATAGAGATCTCAAGATAAAGCAATGACATATCTACTGTTAGAAAACAACGTGAAGTTTAGATTTTTCCTAACTCAATGAGAAGTTCGTTTATGACAGTTCATAATGATTTTGACTTGTATATTTTATAGTTTTTTTTAAAATTTTATTTCAGGAATAACAGAACGATGGTTTATGAAATTAATTTACAGCCAAAAATGTATGGAAATACCATTCCTTGATGTTTGAACTATTAAAGGATAGGAAAAAATTTCGTTTATTTTAGAATGAGAAGTGTGAAATTAAAATGATCGTGAAGCTACTTGTCCCCCCCTCCTTTATTGTAGTTATTGTTGTTGTTATTATTATTGTTATTATTATTATTATTATTATTATTATTATTATCATTATTATTATAATTACCATTATTATTACCATTATTATTATTATTATTAGTTATTATTATTATTATTATTATTATAAGGTTGCATTTCTCCACTTTGAAACATTCTGATTAGACTATTACTGAAATATATACCCACTTTTGATCATTTTTTAATAATCTTTCATTACCGTATTTACTGTTTATATGGGTAAATTCAAGAGATTATTTTCTCTGATATCTTCATTAAAGTATTCATTGTGATTAACCAATGAAGTGTCTCTTGATGAGTTGTCTCTTTTTATCACACTGTATATAAAAAAATATTTACCCCATGTTTCTTGTGAAATATAGAAAAGTTTTTCCAAATGTAAACAATGCAGAATTGAATAAATGTGAGCAAAATTAATTGCATTTCAATGTTCTTTATATTTAAGTTAATTAATGTTAATTGTATAGATGTTTCAGAAGTTCCATGAGCAAGTATTGCAGATCCTTGATCAACTGGACTCTTAGTTCTGATTCAGAAATTTTTGAAATAAAAATGTGTAATACAACAATAATGTTAACAAAATAGGAACAATTTCCAAGTTCTAGAGATGCATTTCTTTGGAGCTCATACTATTTGAAGCACAGGATAAGGAATACAAATAATTAAAGTGGCACATAATCTGACCAAAAAGTACCTTAGGTTCCCAACCAAGATTTCTTTTGGCACGTGATATGTCAGGTTTCCTGCGTTGAGGATCATCCTCCACAGCAGCCACTTGCTGAATGCGGCTGGGCCCACCAACCAACTGCTTTATTATCACAGCAAACTCTGCAATAGTACATTTTGTACAATGACTATAAATGGTAGATAATTAAAAATATATTTACCTTCCATTCATTTACCTTCTATTGTATGTTCAGTGGGATTTCCTAAGTTGACTGGCTGTGTATAGTTTGAAGCCATAAGTGCAATCAGTCCATCTACTAAGTCAGAAACATATTGGAAAGATCTCGTCTGCTTCCCATGACCATATACCTATTTCAAAATAAATTTATATTAGAAGAAAATTCTGTACAAAGAGAAAATCTAACAATATGATTAAAATAGTCAACACTTGATTTAATTTTTACTTTAATCTTATCAATACCATATATGCAAAAACCTTTGTGGCTTAGATGAATGGAGTTTTAACTCCTGTACTGTTTAAAAGTTGTTTTAATACATAAGTATCAAAATGATACTATACAAAAACATGTTATTAATTTTCTTGTTCTGTTCTGTTTCACTTTTGCAAAAAGCAATGTCATAGCAAATATATTTATGGTTTTAAAACAGGAATATATTTTTATCTTTTTGACTGTTTTACATCATTCTTTTGCATTACACACATACACACTCTCATACCCACATCCCGCACATACCAACACATTTGCCTGCACACACAAACACATGCACACTCCCCTCTCCTTTCCTGCACACTCCCGTACACACAGCATTTTTCTATTTTACATTCAGTACTCTATTTTACACTTTTGCACTATAAATGGATCTTAGTATGTACCAGAACAGTGAACTCCCGACACTGTGTGACCGATCTCAATGAAAGTTGGCACATCTACGTGATTTATCACCCAAAACGTTTATGTGGTGTTAATTTTGCTGTAACTCCACTAAGTGGCACTGCAGCACAAGATTGTGCTTAATTTTAATTCAATTTCCATTCAAACTGAGCTCCAACTGGGCATCATTGTTGCTGGGCGTTGCCGTTAGTAGCAGGGGGAGGCCGAGGAGGCCAGGACAGGAGGTGCATGCAAGTAAGAGAGACAGTGACAGACAGAGACAGGGAAAGAGAGAAGGACACAAGAGACAGAGAGAGAAGACAGAAAGAGAAAGGAAGAGAAAAGGAAAAAGGAGGGAGGGAGAGGGAGATGGAGGGCGGATAACGTCAGCTGGGTTCCGGTAGTAATAATACTAATACAGTAAAATCTGTCTAAGCTGGAATTGATCAAGAAAAAAAAAAAATTGTGTTTAGGGAGGTTCCCGTTTTATCCCTCGCACTTGTTATATTGATATTTCCATCATGAAACTAGTGAAGTACATTACATAATTCTAATTATAAAAAGATATTAATATATAACCTTTTTAATGAAAGAAATCACCAATAAATTAATATTAAAAATGTTTCTGACAATTGAGAGGAAAATCTTCACAACTTGTGCACTAAAATAATATTATTTTTTCGAACAATTATCTAGAGTTTTTTACTTCTATTTTGTTTCCTGATGTTGAAAAACTTGAATATTTAGAGTTTTATGCATTTTCCAACCATTGTTAAACTGGTTGTGAAACTCATAAAAATATACCACCTCACTCTCTAGTGGCTGCTTGCCGTCTCTTCAATGCACAATGCATCACAGCCCAGAGTACTATGTCTTTTTGATACCCTCGCATAGCCATGACCAATGCGGCTCTGGCTGAGGGGTTATGATTCTCATCGCGGGACTGAGAGATGTGGGAACAGAAATCATACCCTTACAAATTCCTATGCTCAGAAAGTTGGGAGGGAGGGAATTCCCCTCCTGCATACACTTTGAGAGACAAACGACCCTGAGGTCGCATTCTACACTGACAGCTGAAGCCCCTCACCTTCACTGCGACTGTTTCCGCATAGGACAGGTTCCATTTTAGCTGTGTGAAATGCCATTTAACTTCATGTCCTGGAGTAATTTTCTGATTAAGGCAGGTTTTGGGTTATACAGGTTCTGGTTGTGACAGATTTTACTGTATAAAGTAGTTCTTTATTGTTTCCATCAGTTGTGGGTTCTAATAAGTATGCAGACTTATCATCAGGTTCCCCTTCTACCAATTACAATTCAATAAGAATATATTTGAATTATAGGACAATTACAAGAATACATTTCAATGTCAGAATACATTGCATTTGCAACTTATTAACAAATATTTATATTAATAATCTGTCTCTATTTTGGGTATTATGAAGTCACAATTTTATTCCTTTTTTTAAATTTTGAAAAGCTTATTGGTGTTTCTAAACAAGAGGGAATTTTGTTATATAATTTAGGCATTCTGCATTTCAAAGATCATTCACCATACTTATTATATGTCAAAGGTATAATTTTTTTTCTGATGCAGATCTTCATTTTCAAATGACCTGATCACAGATTCCACTGATAGGATAAGGTGATCCAGCAAAGCTTGCAACAATATGTAAGCAAATGTTTCAGTAACAAATATCTTTGGGGTAAAAGTGCTTTTTCTCATTTTGAACTATTTTATATGAAGGAAATTTTTCAGGAGCACTTGACCTAACAATGCCAGACCATTGAGCTTCCACCAAAAGAGATAGTGTGCACCTTTCATCTGCCATCATCTGTGCTGGTTCTAATGATCGTCTGTACGCTGATCTGTATTTCTGGGCATATGTTGGACTTGCAGTTATTTCCTTCAGTGGTTCAGAAAACTGCATTTGCCCTTCAGCTCTCATGTTCATTTGGGTGTTAAAAGTTTAAATACTAGTTGATGCAGTCTCGTAACTCTTCAGTTTTTTGACGTGTGTACAGAGAACTGGATTCAAAGGAAATTTCTGGACAATCAGATTTCTTGTTTGAATTCTGTGAAAATGAAAAGTAAGAATCAAGACAATCCTCTTTGTTTTCTTTTTTTTTTCGTTCTTCAAATTTTTCATTTATTCTGCAAACCTTCATCCATCACACCTTAATTTGTGTTAAAACTTCAGTCGTCTTACTGTTTGCTTTAATTCACAAACATTTTTGGAACCACATTTCGTTCATTTCTTGAGTTTTTCCTTCAAGAAATTAAATTTCTCGTTTGTATTTTTGGCTTTAGAGATTTTCATGATATGTAGCAGTTCTCTCCTCTTGTTATGAATTTTTTTAAACTCATACTTGCAATAAAAATATTCTAAGAGAATGCCTACACATTTCAGGATAATTCACTTTCCCACCCTTTCCATTCCAAAAATTCATTCTAGTGAAGAAAGTAGAATAAAGTAGCAAGAAAAGTCAGCTGCATTATATTTTTGAATCACTACTAAAGAAACCAAATCCATCTTTGAAACAGCTTGATATGTGACTAAAATGACCACTGTTTTGTAAATTGAGTCATTAGTTCTAAATATTAAACGTCATTTCTTGGAAGTTTGTTTCTGTAAACCTTAAGGTCGTAAATTGTTTTTCTTATATGCAAAACAATATTAAATACCTGAGCTTGAAGCTTCCTTAGCCAAATTTGTTATTCTTCAGACACACCATGAATCCCACATGAAATGTTCAGCAATACTAAGTGCTTCTGATCACCAGGAGAATACTGCAAGAACTGAGGGCTCTATCATGGAGGTTGACAACCCAAGCGCAGGGACATGTTAATGCAGGTTCTCCTTCATATAAAATGGTCAAAAGTTTTCATCCCAGTTCATTTTGATTCTTCTAATTTCTGACAGGTTTCACTGAAATCTGCCTCATAGAACATTGTTCAGTTTGGACCATCATTGTTTACATTTATTTGCTTGGTTTTAAAATTTTTCTTTACAATATTTATTTTTTGCTTTGTGTATTTCATTGTTCAATATATTCCTATACTTTACATATGACAATCTGAAAGCATAATTTTTTGTTGGATTTCCATTTCCTGCCTCTCTCTTTTATTTTACTAATCAGATTGTTTGAGATCCAGCATGTTACTCCTATTCTGATAATTAGAGATTGAATTTTTAGGGAAATCCTATTTTACTCCAGCGAACTTATTTCAAGTCTGATAATGTATGTGCACAAACCATGACAAATGATGGCTTATGACGAAATTTTAAGCATAAATACTTTTTTTTTTTTAGCATAAATGCCTTTTTTACATATACATCTATTTTAGAATTATTGGACATTTTTTGCCTTTTAGTATTATTTTTACACACAAAGCTAAGATATCAGAAAGTCAGCCATGTTCCAACGTGACCATTCATTATGAAACCTTCAATTCACGTCTTTGCATTTTAAAATAGGAGAGAATTTCTAAAACATATACAACAGATTTTTCTCCATTTCCCTATTTCATAAATACCAGCCATGTTCTGAGACATTGGTCGATTGACAATACACCAAGGGGAACAGAAATTTTAAATGGGAATAAATGTAAATTTCCAGAAGTTTTCAGTGTTGCTAATGTTTGATTTTTTATATGTAATATATGCCAGTCACATCAGTAATGTCAAGAAATCCTTCTCTGCATTCAAACTGATTTTGTCTTCCAATTGTTGCAAATTTGAAATTATCATCCTTGAAAAGTTACTGGTAATATACTGCAAAGCAAACTATTAAGAATAAAATGAAGATGAGTTGTAAATATGTAAATCTAGGTTCACATTAAAATGTACATACTAATTTTGTGCATTCAAGTCTACAAAATAATATAGACAAAAATTACCAACAATTTTTCATTTTATTGTGTAACTTATGACAGTGCCTGTTATTCTCCTTATTCTTGACATTTTCAGTGCTTTTTTTAGGCATATAAAAGACTATTTTTAAGTGCCTAAACAACCGATGTCTACTGATGATTTTTGTTCACTTTCACATTTTACAAATATTTCATGTAACTATCATAAATATTTTTAAAACTAAAAACTATCTCATGGCAAAACATATTAACATGATGATTTTCGCACGTTTACCAATCATGAATTTGATTACAATTACATTTTGCTACAAGCACCTTGCTGCATGTCATACCTTTATATGAAAATTAAATAATAATAATAATAATAATAATAATAATAATAATAATAATAATAATAATAATAATAATAATAATGATGATGATGATGATAACTCTGAGTGGTCATATCAATGCAAGGTGAATGCCAGGGAAGTACATTGTTAATTAAGGACTGTGCGAAGTATCTTACCTTCCTCATCCTTTTCCCTCCTCCTCCTTACACACACACATACTCACTTACTATTACATGCACTACACTATCACACCTGTTCAGAAATCAGTCAGGAGCTTAACATTAGTCCTGTCAGGGGCGGTGTCCCACTGGCAGAGATTCCCAGAGGGAAAAATCCTAAAAAGTGGAAGTGTAGGGTTGCACTGTGTCTCATAGGGAAGGAATACCACCACCTATTGGGATATAACCATTAGACTTACGGGAACACAGTAGTTGACGGACCAGGAAACACTATACATTCACTCATCCAACCAGGAATGGAAGGGAGAGGCTAGAAAGGACAGAGCCCCGCCATAAATATTCATTCCCAAGACAGGATTCGAAGCAGTGAAGCAGTTCAAATCGAGATACAATGGCAACATTTTCAGGTATCAAATGTTGTTTATTTCTTTGTACTGTCGTTATCTTGTACTCTGTAGTGTTGTTTAGTTCACATAAGATTTATGGACTTCAAAATTCAATAATTTTGTGTGCTTACCATTACGATTTAAGACACTGGATACGGAATGTGATACTAATATTTATAAACTGTACTTGAATGGGTTGGAGCAGTAACAAGAACAGCCATACCAGCCATAGGAGGTATTCTGATTATTGTAAATAATATTAATATCTCAACTTAGACCAAAGTTTGGCTCCTCATTTTACTGCACCAAGCCTATCATGTATGCGAACAAGACATTCATATTAACAAAATAGGCTATGGTTTGAGTAAAATCCAGATATTGGCTTTTACGAATGGTGGGACACTGTGTGACTGGTGTGGCTTATCTTGTTGCTGCTCTAAGCCCTTCATTTCTCTAACAGCAAGTAATTCCATTATTTAGTCTATCTTCTGCATTTACTAATGAGGTCTAACACTTACTGTTATTGTCTCATTTCTTAATGCCTGAAGAATGAAATTTGAGACAACACGACCATCATTCATGTGCATGCGTGGCCCATAAGTATTGAATATTCTTGCCACTCTCACATTCACTCGTTCTTGCTTTGCATACGCATAACTCAAAGTCTCTGCTACTCTTTTGCCCTCATCATAGCAAGCTCGTGGACCTGTTCAGAAACAAAATTACTAACTTTAATATTCACAATAGTGTACACAGGAGACAGTTCATATTCTTTAATAAAGAGTGTGATCTGACGTGATCTGGTATGAAGAAATCAGCACCCTCCAAATTCTTAGATTTTATCTTGCAGGATCCTATTGCAGAGCAAGGAAAACAAATAAGAGCAAATAATACATAATAATCAAATAAATAAATACATAAAGAGATTTGTGTTGGTATGTAAGAAATGACATTGAGTCTACCTTCTTGTCAGAATTCAATTTAGTATATGCAGTTGGGAATGTTTTTGAAAAACAGTCATACATCTTACTATGCGGAAAATTATTTTACTTTGCATCTGCAGATCTCCAACAAAACAAGCTTAAGAGTACTTCACTTTCTTAGAAAATAAACTCAAGAAGAGATAACTCTGAACAAAATTAGTAATTGCTCTTTGAAGTCCACTATATTTGGAGATTTCTGCTCTGTCCGTCCGTGGTCAATATACCTAAACCGTTCACAAGATTTTCTTCACAACTGATATTCCCAAATCAATTTAAATGAACTCGAGTTGTGAATTAGAAGTGAATATTTTGATTTGGGGAGGTATTTAATATGTAGCCTCAACAACATTTTCAAAATTTTCTCAAAAATGGCTTAAATTTTTTTTATTAAAATCTGACATTGGATAGTAGGTCATATTTTGGTTGAAATCCCTGATTATTCGAAAATTACATGCGTTCAAAATTTTTCAGCATCATCCTACAACTACAATATGGAAGATGGAGACTTCTTTTCCTGAATGAAATCTGTTTTTCAAAGACAGACTTTGAAATAAGGTCATGTACAATTTTTTTCAAAAATTAAGAGTTAGTGTCGTTTCCAGTAAACTCTATTTTTGAAAACTGCCAAACGTTAAAATTTCAAAACTAAAAGGATAAAGATAGTTTTTTGCATTCAACAAAATCTGTTCTAAAAAATATCATGCATTTTTTTTTTAAAGAAAAGAGTAATTTTGCATAATTTGTGCTTGAAATTAATGCAATTTATAATAAAAAAAAACGCATTACCTCAAAAACCACTTTTTTTTTCAAATAGTCAATTTTTAAAAAAATAAATTTTTTTTCTTCCAAAAATGGCTCATATTTTTTTCTTTAAAATGTTTCCTCAGATATAGCAAAAGATGCTTAAAGAAATGGCGTATGTTGCATTATCGCTGAACTCTCTGAATTTTAGAAATTGTAAAAGTAAAAGTTATTCGGCATCTATTACAACTACAATTTTTTTCCTAATGACATCTGTTCATCAAAAACGTATTCTGAAATAAGATCTTGTTCAATTTTTCAAACATAATAGTAGTTTTTGCGTAATTTTGTGTGAAATAGGCAATTTTTAAATAATAATTTCCCAAAACAGGCTCCAATTTTTTCTTTAAATTTTTTCCTTGTATGCAGCAAAAAACTGTAAAGAAAGTGATGCTGATCCAATTTTCAACGAATTCTGTATTTTTGAAAATTGCAAACAACAAAATATTAACAATGCGAAAGAACAAATTTGATAAGATTTTTCTTAAATGAAATCTGTTCTAAAAAATCAGTTCTTTGAAGAAGGATAAACTCAATTTTTTTTTTTAATATGAATGGTTTAGCATAATTTTGCAAATTTTCGAAATTGCAGATTTGAATTTCCTATGCTTCTTTTGCTCGAATTATTAGGGTGTTATCAGATTGCATTGCAACAACATGCCGCGACTCACCAGTTTCAAAATTCTGAGAATTATAGACAATATTTAATTTTTTTCCAGTGGTGTGTGCTCACTTTTGACAGTGATTTTTCTTGTCCAAATAAATAGTGATCAATTTTATTACATGCAAATACTATTGCTAAAAATTCTTTCTCCATTTGTGCGTATTATCATTCTCAAGATAATACTCTCAATGCTCTTGATGCACAAGATACAGGTGATCATTCTGCAGAAGTGTTGCAACAAGTCCAATTTCACTACTATCACAATGTACTGTCACTAGTAGAATTTCATCAAAAAACCTTCACAAAGGATCTTCATTTTACCTATTGCATAAGAAATAATATAGAAAGAAACAAGATGAAAGCTCTTATGTATAGAATGTCTTACCTATGGGATTAACATGACCCCAATAAGTTTCAGGCTGAGGATGAACTTCAGGATCCCCATACACTTCAGATGTACTAGCAATCAAAACTTTTGCACCCACACGTTTGGCAAGGCCTAAGGAAAAACATTTGAAGATAGAAATTAACACTCAACTTGAACTTTCAAAACTCTCATTGAACTTTTAAAGATATTAGTATTCTTAAAAAATTAAAGATTAATGTACAAATTGTTATTACAGTCTCCTAATTACTAACAGCACAACATAACTTTATAAATGATTGTACTGTTTTATTGCTGAAGTCACTTCTGGATATTGTATTTCTTATCTAGTATTTTGGATACAAATAAGAATCAATACATAGTTTGAATTTTAATACACAAGTTTATTAATATTACAATTCCTACTAGTGTCATATATAACATTATATGACTTCAAAAATATCATTCAATATCCTTCTAACTCAAGATTTTTTATCAAACTTTTTTTAGCACTCTACTCTTATGAAGTATTAGTACTATTGAGAAATAATCAGAATCAAGTTCTTGTGAGTAATAAAAGAGATACTATACTAAAGAACTACCATACTAGAGGACATAGGAACTATCATACACCAACAAGTGTTCAATTAACAAAGATCCTTTCTGCATTGCTGCGTAGCTCTATTTTTCAGTTCTCAGATTGCACTGTAAAAATACAGAAATAACAAAATTTGCTTAACAAAGGAATTAGCTGTGTGTGGTCTCTTATGTACAGCGTAGTTCTATGATGTAATTCACAAGTAGAGCCAAAACACAGTTTTTTTGTAGGACTGTGTGGAATTGTAAGAGAGAATAAAAATGCAGGACATTTGACAGAAACTATGAAAAATCTGTCAGAACAGCAAGACACGTGTTGATATTCAGGGTATATATCGCTTTTCCCGGTTTGTGGCAACCCTATCCACAACAATTAAGAACAGCGCGGATGAGCATTCTAAGACATCAGACCAGAGTAACAAAACTAGGCAGAAACCAATATGAAAAAATCAGAAGAAGATTGATAGAAAAAATATACTATACAAAGACATAAAACAATACCGAAGAAAATGGTTGAAACACATGGAACAAATAGAAGTAAACAGACTCTCAGAAATAAGTTAGAGCTAAAATATCTACCTAATGACGGAAGATAGCAAGGAAGACCAAAAACAGATGGAAACAAAAGATTCACCTAGTGGACCTGGTCGGTCTGTTAGTCAGGGGTCAGGAACCACCTAACCCCCAAACAGTTCATGATGACAATATTAATATCGATTGAAATATCTACTACTAGTAAGTATTCATTGTACTACGAAGTTTATCTTACATTGTTCTCTTAAAGCAAATTTTAAATTATTGTTTATTACATTGTACTAAGCATTTGATAAACATATTTTTTCTAATATTTTTATATCTTTTTGAAGTAATTTACTTCTAACAAATAAATAAATAAAACAAATTAAAAATTCTGACCTAGCATGTTAATAGTTCCAACAGTGTTTGTCTTGATTGTTTTCACAGGATTATACATGTAATGTGGAGGTGAAGCAGGACTTGCAAGATGATAAATTTCATCCACTTCAATAAAAAGAGGGTTCACAATATCATGGTGGATCAGTTCAAAGTTCTCATGACCTATCCAATGCTCCACATTGCGTTTACGTCCCGTGAAAAAGTTGTCAACAACTATTACTTCATGTCCTGCCAGCATTAACTGGTCCACTAGGTGAGATCCCACGAAGCCAGCTCCACCCGTCACCTGAAAAAAAAAAAACATCTATTCAGAAAACAACATTCAATGTCTTCACAGCCTGTAAATCAGAATTATCCATAAATTTTAAATATGAATCAATTGTAAATAATTGAAAGACCTGTTAGGGTAATTCACATTAAAGTGAAACCAGGATTGATGTTATTTGTTTTTTACATTTAATTATAATTCATATAACTTGGTGTTTTGCCTCTTCAAGATCTATATATATAGGTGACACTGATAATTTTTTTTCTAAACGTCCATAAATACATTAAAGAAATTAATCAAATCCAACATTTTCATTTTTCAAGTGAAAATTTCAATTTAGAATATTTTTAATAAAGTAAGTTGGGGTAACTGGGCCCAGGGGGTAAACGGGGCTTAGGTTTTTTCCGGAAAATTTGTGACAGGAATTTCACTTCAAGCAATGGGCAGGATTGAAGGACAATGGTGTCTTCCTTAAACAATGTGCCTCATGTGCATGGGTCTTGTGGCTTTCACACACAAATTTTTTGAATTTTGTAGTGAAAGGTGTCCGTAACAACCTGGTGTCATCTTGAGTTTATGAAATATCTTCAGGTTTGCTGCAAGTATTATCAATATTATAGTTAATTCAGCATGTATTAGAAGCATAAGAGAACCCTGAAATGTTACTGCCAGCACCTATCCTTTTTTGGTAATAAGCATGAGCGGATGGCCCAGTTACCCCAAAAGTATTTTTAAAATGGGGTAAGTGGGCCAGGTGTTTGGGGTAACGGGGCCCACCTCAGACCCAGTAACCCCAAGCACATTAATTAACATAATTATTGTTAGACATTTTAAAGATAATAAACCTTAAACAGGTGATAAAAAGCATAAAAGCCTAGGGACAAACAGTGAGATTATTACGTCCAAAGAATATTTATTAATGAAGAAAAATAAAAATAGAAGAAAGCTATCAGGAAGAATGTCAAACAGGAAAGAAAATAAGAAAGAAAGAAAGAAAGAAAGAAAGAAAGAAAGAAAGAAAGAAAGAAAGAAAAAAGGGAAAGGAGAACATTTCGAAGCCCGATGGTAGAAACATAGGTCTGCTAGATTTGAATATATGATCAGCTCCACTAACGATCTGAGTGACTTACCAAACTTTTATTATGATTTTGTTATCTACTTAAAAGATTATACTGTATTAGTACTTAATAACTTAAAACTATTTTTCCTCCTACTTCACCACTTGTACCTTAATAAATTTTGTTATTATTTCAAAAATTGACTTAATTTCAGTCCCAATAGTTATGATGGAGTTCTTATTTTGTCGATAACTTAACTAAGGTGTGGTTCAAATGACTTGATGCAATTTTTATTTGTTGGTTACATGTTTCTCAACAGGCTTACATACCCCAATTCACATAACAACAGTTTGTATGAACTCAAGACATCTACGGTCCAGTAACCCAGATTTCTAAGGATAACTGGGTCCATCACGCTGTTTTTTACTTCAATTTTTAAATACAATGAAAATTAAATGCAACTTTGGATCTGACTATAGATATTTCAAGACTGTACATTGACTGTACAATTATTTTTTATAAAAAAAAAAAAACTTTGAATATTGATATTTTATAATGGAGGTTCCCAGGGTAGTACAAAGTTGTAACTTACAGGCTGACGTTGTAAAATCATGGCCCATTACCCCAACTATCCTTAAATTCTTAAACTTTCTTTCGTAAGAAGCAGGTGAAAGGTACTTGAAAGTTATCCAGTGATGTTAGAACAATGTTCCAAATGTGACTATTCAAAATGTAAAGGAGATATGAAATAAGTCAAAAAGAATCATATTGAAATTTTTTTACTGAAGCTAGAGTCTTTCAAGAACTTAGAAAATGAAACCAAACCAAGTCAATTCAAAGCACTAGGAGAGCAATTAAACACCTTAAGTATTGGTCTAATATTGTAAATACATCTGCCACTGTAAGGAGAAAACACTAAGTGAAAAATTAAACAAAAAAGTAGGGTTTTTTTAAGAAAACTTTTAGATATTTGAAAAATTACTACTGAATACAGAAATGAGTTTATTGGCTTTATTATCTAGTTCAAGAGAAATTTCGAACAATGATAAAAATATGTTATATTTTAACCTTTTGTAAAGGAAGTTTCAGGCCTTCAAGAAGCTTGGAACCAAAGAAGAAACTTGTTTTAGTTTGTTTTTTCTTATAGATTTGTATATGTTTGATCACATATTCATAACTGCAAAATTACAATGATTTGTTGTCTAAGTATTGATAAGATTTCTGAAAATGTAAAGGAGGTAACTAAAATATTTAAGAAGCCCTATAACATTGTTTTTTAACTTTATCAAACATTATAGTCGAATTTAATACTTGTACTTCTTTCTCCTCAAACACTACCAATTGTCAAGTTTTAGACTTTTAGATATTTGAGGTGTGTGTGTTTGTGTGGGTTTTTCTTTGTTGCTATAAATCATAAATGAGGCACTTTTAAGGAATTATTGGCCAATGACAAGAACAAGGACTTTTCCAAGAGAGGACATCAAAGACTCCAGGAAGGTCAGGTTTCATGCATTCCTCCTGTCAATTCACACCCTGAGACAAACCTACGATTGTTTAATTAGGAATAGTATGTTTGCAACAACAACAACAACAACAACAACAACAACAACAATAATAATAATAATAATAATAATAATAATAATAATAATAATAAATTGTTAACTGAGTCACATATACAATTTCAATTGTGTGTGATGTATCAAATTTAATCTATGCGGGAGGTGTTCAATTGCGCATGTCTTCTTGAGTTTCAAAATACCTACACTCTCTTTCACTACCCACTATTATGAATCAATGTAGAAAGAAGCATTTTAATATTTAATAAATGTTCACTCCTATGTAATAGAACAGCATGGGAAAACAATCACCAGATTTGATTTTGAAGATACTAGGTACTAATAAAATTTGTCAGTTTTTAAAAACTACCTCCATTCCTATCGTGCCTAGTAATAGTGCTCAAGAAAACTTGTGCACAAAGTGAAGTGATATGTACTGGCAAGAAGCAAAGGAAGGGGGCCATCTCAGAATTTGCTCAAATGATAATGGGAAAGTGAACAAAAATTTGATCGAGATAAAGTCATGGACCTTGAAGGTGAATTACAGTACTACTTACAGAGAGAAATAAATTATACGAAAATAATTGTTTTTGATAGCAAAGGAGTTTACATTTCAAAATTGCAGTGAAACATTTCATTTTTAAAGTAAAATTTACCTAGTATTGTCATTTTTCTACCACTGTTACTAATAACAATCATCTCTTATATTATTTCAGTATACACACATTTTGCGAGCAAGGAATTCATATATATCCAGGAATGCAAGAAGACACCAACTACTCAAGAATCTTCAAATACATTTGAAGCACTATTACTAATAACATGTAGGAAGAAATAATGAAATAATCTGTACATACAAGAATTCTTTTCCTTGATTTATAATTGAGAAATTTGACATCAGGGAATCTCTGAGGAACTCTCAACTCCAACCGCCGTAGCTTGGCTTCCAGCTCTCGTATGCGATGCTGGGCTTCTGCCAACTGGTGACTCTCTTCAGTCTTCTGAGCTCCTCCAATTGTATTTGTGCCAGCAGGTTCTGATTTCTGAACTTCAGAGTGATGATTTCCATCTCTGAAATCTTCACGTTTTGTTCTATCTCTGTTATAATCATAAATGTCTTCTGTTTGAGACCAATTTATCATGAAACATAATACTGGAAAGAAAAAAAGTATAAAAATGGGACAAGGATAATAAAAATTGTAATTTCAAATTCAAAGCAATATATATTTAAGTTACAAATAATTTACACAATAATTTGAATGAACACTAAAATTTAAAATACAGAACTGTCTCATACCCCAAAAAATTTTACAACAGAACCAATAAAATAGAATTCTTAATCAAAACTACTGTGCATACAGGAAAAAAAAAAAAAAAAAGAAGAAATTTCAGATGTTTAAAAATTAATACAGCAATCCCAGGTTAAGCCAATGACGATGAAGTCAAGTTTTATAAATATTCCTACTATATAGGACTTGTAACATAATTGTGATAAATTTAAAAAAATCCGTTTTAGAAAATCTTCTTGCCTTACCTAACCTCTACATCCCACTACATTCACAGAACGTATTTCCGATTATCTTACCATAATATCTAATAGTTTACCATAAGCAATACTTATAATGCATTTAGCAAACAAACATGCCAAGCTAAAAAACGCAAACAACTGAATGACGAATACTTGATAAGTCCACCTGCATACCAAAAAACCACCTTCCTTTCAAACTTACCGACAATGCATACACCTACAAACAACATTAACTGTTTGTAATTTCTTCTTACAAAATTCATTTCCGCAAAGAGTGAGCCATGTTAGTGCTATGCATAAACAAATCTTCCTCTTAAACACCCAGCAAGAAGGTACCGGATCGTACCAGATAATGTCATTGAATAGGCCAAGGAAACATATTTGTGGTCTGTTATCGGCCTTCAATCTGATAATCTCAAACACAACTTCAAGACAATTCAACTTTCCACCAAAACATTTTAATATTACAGTGGCAAATATTGGACATCAATTCGCACTATAATAGGAACGTTACGCAGTGAAGTTCGAGTCCGCAGCCCTTGGAACTCTAAGATACAGTGCAAAAAGCAATATTCACCTAATTCTTCTTTAAACAAATTATCGAGACAAAATAAAGTGTGTAAAGTAGTGATATGGTTCTCTCAATTAGTGATAGTATTAAGTATTGTCAAAAACTGTCATGCGAAAAAACGAATTGTAAACACCCCTCCATGATACGCAGTTTTGGGTTCTAAACCTAACAAAACGAAAGGAAGAATTGCTCTCTATTACTTTCTCGCATACATACTACGTATATACTCCGTATATACGTAGTATAGAGAAAGTTATGTAATGCTGCGGAAAATCGATTTGGGAGATTTCAACAGATATACGCGTTTTGGGGTTCCCTCATACCGAAAAATGATTTTTTTTTCTCCCAAAACGTCCGCCCGTCCGCCTGTCTGTCCGTTTGTGAACAGTACTATTGTAGCGCCTAAACCATGCTTAGAATTTTTTCGAAATTGAAGAAACCCATGTCCATCTCGCTGTAGTTGAAGCTCCGAAATTTTGAAAAACATTTTCAAAATTTGGGGGTACTTCACATGAAGCCCCTGGACATTTACAAAATTTTCTCAAAAACGGCTCCAAATTATTTTCTTCAAATTTCTTTTAAAAATTGAGTAAAATTCACTTATAAAAGTACCATAGGTTCGATTTCCACGGTTAACTCTGAATTTTCGAAAACTGCAAAAGTTTGAATTTTATTGGCGACTTCCTACAAGTATAAAACGGAAGGCAGAGATTTTTCCTTCAAATAAAATTTGTTGTCCATAAACAGTTCTTTCATTAAGGTCATGTAGACTTTTTTGAAAATGTTAGTAGTTTCCATGCCATAGTACGTGTAATATTTGCAATATTAAAAAATTACAAAAACAAGATATTCTCAAAAACAGCTCCAAATTTTTTCTTTAAATTTGTGGTAGGGGTATTGCCAAATGTACTCTATACGATGACATAAACGCCATATTTTTCTATTCTTTTCTTTTTCAAAAATTACAAAAATGTAATTTTTTGTCTTTCTTGTCTCTCATGTCGGTAATATTTACATTAGATACTATTTCTTCACATTATTATATTTATGAGAACATCTTTTTAAAATAATGTCGTATAAAGTTTCTCGAAAATTCAACAGTTTTCTGTGAAAATGAGCTCCAAATTCCACATTTTCAGAAACGTTCAGACGCCATTTTCTCAAAAATATTTTTCTTCAAACTGTCCCAATGGACAGTGCTAATTGCACTGTCTAATATGACGTAAAGTTCATTTTGGTGTATTCTTTTGTTTTTTCAAAAATTACACAAATGTATTTTTTTAAATATCTCTCACGCTGTTAGTGTGCACATTTCAATCGATTTGTATACATTATTGCATATGTGAGTGGAAGTGCTTCAAATAATTTTTTTTTAACCTCAATAGATTTCTGGGAAAAAGTGCTTCAAAGTTCGCATTTACAGTAATGGTTAATCGCCATTTAAAAAAAAAAAGGCTTTAAATTTTTCAATGAAAATTTCTATTTAGGACGAGGTAGGTCTATATGGGCAGCTGGCAGGAGGATGGGGTAAGACCGTAAAGCCAATTTACACCAAGGAAATCAGAAAACTTAACTACAAGAAAGGCTGTGCCATTCTGTCGCACCACTAGTTCTTTTTATAGAAGTGTGATATGAAAGTAGATGAATATAAACTAGTAGTGCTTACATCGGCAGGAAATTTCCCTCATTATTTGTATTTGCAATTTTCGAAAATTCTGATAGTTCAAAGAAAATCGGACCTGCGCCCTTTTTATAAGCGTACTTCGAACTATCCGAAAAACCGAAAGTGTAGCACGTGCTTTCTCGCCTCACTAACGATTAGGTCAAATTATAATACCACAATTTCTGTCCATATTTAAACACATTTCAACCATCACTTGTAAACATCATTACCAATACTAACGCAATAGGCGCGAACTTTAAGCTAACACATCAACACATCCCATAATACGAAACACCGTTCCATTCACCCAGAACCCCCCGTCCATAAAAAATTTAAGAAATTCGCAAAAGTTATTCTGAAATTTTCAAACAGACGTCTCGCTGCGTCCCCATTGTTGCAATGCAACCGGATAACTCCAGCAAGTCTAGCAAAGAATATGCATGAAATTCGAATTAGCAATTTCGAAAAAAAATACGTGAAACTACTCACGTTTATAAAACACTGTACATAACTTTTTTATGCACTGATTTTTTAAGGCAGATTGCATTTGCCAAAAATGCCTATTATCAATTTTGTACTTTTGAATGTTGATTCTTTGTTGTTAGCAATTTTCGAAAATACAGAATTTGCGGTAATGGGAAAGAAATGTTTTCTTTACTTTTCTTTGCTACATCGGAGGAAAAAATTAAAGAAGAATATTGGAGCGGTTTTTGACAAAATAATTCTTTAAAATTCGCCTAAGTTTCACGCCAAATTATGCAAAAGCTACTCATTTTCGAAAAAATGAACATGACTGTATTTCAATATCTATATTGATGAACAAATTTCACACCCGAAGAACCCCACAGGAAATAAATGTCTATTTTCAATATTGTAATTGAAGGAAGACGCAGAAAAAAAATGAACTTTTGCAATTTTCGACAATTCAGAGAGTTCGCAGAAGATGTGATCAGCACCACTATCTTTACCATTCTTACCTAGATACGAGAGGAAAAAATAAGAAATAATGAAGTCGTTTTTAGAAAATAATTGTTTAAAAATTGCCTGCTTCACGCAAAAGTACACATCGTTTCGAAAAATTGTACATCATAAGTACATTGTGTCAAGATGTCGTTTAGCAACATATTTTATTAAGCAAAAAATATCTAACTTCAATATTGTAGATGTATGAAAACAGCGTCAAAAATGTTGAACTTTTGTAATTTTCCAAAAATCTAGGATTTCAACGAAAATTAGACATGGGCAATTCTTTTCAGCAACCTTTATAGAATCCGAGGACAAAGTTTACTAAAAATTTTGGAGCCATTTTTGAGAAAATTGTGAAAGTGTAATTGAGACTTCATATTAAGTACCCTAAAATATTAAAAATCCGTTTTGTACGTTCAGGGCCTTGAGTTCCGGGTCCTTGATACCGAAAAACTGGATTAAGGCGAAACGTCCATCCGTCTGTAAACAACGCTAGCGGCTAAACTGTGTGTAGGATTTTCACTACATTTTATTCTTTCCAGATCGATCTGAGTGCTACCACAGCCCCTAGAAATTGAAAGTGAAAATGTGATTGGGGAGGGGGGGACTTTACATGAAACCTCAAAATTTTCAAATATTTTTTCTCAAGAATGGCCCCAAATACTTTCTTTATCTGTTTTCATTAATAGAGCAATAGACGTGAGTCGAATTTTCCTCGAATTATCCGAGATCGAAGTCGATCTCCTTGAATTATCGAGAATTGCAAAAGTTCAAAAGTTTTTTCGACGTCTCCCTCCAACAACAATAGCAAAGATAACTTTTACTTTCTCATATACGGAGTATTATACGTATATAGTACAGAGAAAGTTATGTAATGCTGCGCGAAAAAACGGCGAATTTTCAAAAGAAAACTAGAGGTGCTGCAGAACGGCACAGACTTTCTCGTAGTATAGTTTTCTAATTTCCTTACTGTGGTCTGGCTTTAAGGTTTTGCTCCATTCTCAGGCCAGCTGCCGTCTATCGTCGCCCAAAGTACTTTTTCTTACATTTTCTCAACTTTTTGCTGTCCTAGCAGTACAACCGAAATATTACTTCATGAATATTAAAGAAGAATAAAAAATCGTCCTAAGTAGGAATTTTCATTGAAAAGAGTGAAGCGGTTTTTAAGAAAATGGCAATTAAGCATTTCTGTAAATGCGAAATTTGTAGCTCATTTCAATAGAAACTATTGGAAAATTGAACTATTGAACTTTCGAAAAAGTTCATTTGAAATAATTTGAAGCACTTCCACGAACAATTGTAATAATGCACACAAATCGATGGAAATGTCTATATTAAGAAAGTGGCAGGTATTTTAAAAAATTACATTTTTGAATTTTTTGAAAAAACAAAGGAATAAAGCAACATGACGTTTATGTCATGCTATAGAGTTCGTTTGGCACTAACTCTACCAAAAAATTAAAGAAAAAAATTTGGAACCGTTTTTGAGAAAATCTTGGTTTTGTAAATTTTAAAAATGGCAAATATTGCACGCACTATTGCACGAAAAATATTATTTCTAAAACAATCTACATGACCTTAATGAAAGATACTATTTTTGGTCAACAAATTTCATTTGAAGTAAAAATATGTCTTCAAATTTGTAGTTGTTGGAAGAGACCGAAAAAATTAAAACTTCTGCAATTTTCGAAAATTGAGTTAACCGTGAAAATCGGACATATGCCACATTTACAAGGGTATTTTACTCTATCCTTTCAACAAATTTAAAGAAAAAAATTGGAACCGTTTTCGAAAAAAAATTTGAGTGTTCGAGGGGCTTCATGTAAAGTACCCCAAATTTTAAAAAATGTTTTTCAAAATCTCAAAGCTTCAACTAGAGCCCGATTGACCGGGGATTCTTCAATTTGGAAAAGATCTTACCGATGGTTTAGGCGCTAGTAGTGTTCACAGACGGACGGCAGACGGAAGGACGGACGCTTTGCTTTCAATTGGGTTTTCGGCATAAATGATCCATGAAACAGGGATTCTGGGTACACCATGTGTTAGAGGATATTTTCTCTTAATTTAGCAACTGGTTTTCTGCACTTTTTCGTCACCAGAGCCCGCCAATGATTTTTTTCCGCCGAAAATCCGCCGTTTTTTCGCGCAGCATTACAGAACTTTCTCTATACTACGTACATTACTCTTATTATAAGACAAGTCCCTTAGGCGCCACGTTAGGAAAACCCCAGAGAGCGATTTTCTTAAGATGAGCCAAAGTGACAGCTAGTGCTGGCAACATAACTGAAGGTTTTGTCGTCGGCGTGCCCTTGAGCCCAATGGACTCCCTGCGTTTGTTCGTTTGCAGTTAGCTAACTTGTTAATGGCTTCGACGCTTCCTTTCGTGACGTCCTCGTTCGACAGAAATATAGTACGCCGCGATAAATAATTGAAATTAGGAACTGCAGTGCTATATGTTCTTTGGTAAAATTTCTTTTCTATAAACATTACAGTGGATTTACTTTTTGTGTGATAAATATTATGTTTATTTTAAAACCGAGACTTGAATGCGAGATGCGTACCGATGTGGTTCCGGCCTTTGTGCTGTTGTGTGGCGCGCTGTGATTGAGAGCTTTGTATTTACATTCATGGCAGTTTTCTTTTACTGGTTGTGAGCATGTTAAGAGATTTTCCACTTATGTAATTAAATTTGATTATTTCCCGGATTCGCGTAAGTGTATATACCTCAGCGAAACTCTGACTTCTGAATAGTGATGTCTTCTCAGGAGCCATAACCAAACACTTTACAAAGGGGCTGAACAGCTCTCGCGGCGGAGGGATACTTCTCTGAAATACATGTGATGTTCACTTATTTTCGCGAACTGTCAATTTGGCTCATCCTTAGGGAAATCGTTCTATAGTATAGCGGCAGGCAGGCGCGGGCTATGCCTGCGAGGACCCTATGGGGCGCGTCGTAGAGCAACAGGCCTGTTCGCGACAGTCGCAGGCTCGCCAACTCACCAAGGGACCCCTTCACCGCTGCTCGATTAATCGCCCCACGCTCGACACTGCACCAGTTTTCCTCACCGCCACACCACACCACACCACTACACTACACTACCCCTCCGCAGCCCCTTTCACCCCACCCGCTCCCAAGGCCGGCGTTCCGAACGCGCCAGTCTGATGGACAGGGTTGGGCAAAACACTTTTTAAATACTTCGTAAATAAGTATTTAAATACATACTCAAAATACATTAGGTTTCGAATAGCTAAATTCATAGGTATTTAAAATACATCAATTACTCAAAATACAGAAAATACAATAATTTTTTTATTATTACTTCTATGACCCCCATCTCGATCAAGTTTTTTGTCCATTTTCCATGATCCTTTGAGCAAATGCTGAGATGGCCTCTTGTTTTGCTTCTGGACATAAACGTAACTTCATTATCTGTGCACGTGTTATATACTTGGGTTTTTCTAGCGTGGCATCTGAGGGTAGTATCTTCAAGATAAAATATTTTTTTATTTTTTTTTATTTTCACTTCTGCATAATTTACAATCTGTTCTTGTTGGAACAATAAGTAAATGGTATCTAATAAATACATTAATGACGTGAGTTATGGTGACAATGAAATTTTCAATTAAGAAATCGGTATGGCAGATCTAAAATATTCTCTGGTTTTAACAAAATATGGCACGACTTTTTGGGTCTTTCTCTGACCCGCCGCAACATGTCGTATGATCTCGACCGTATCAAGCAGTGCTGCAGATCAAGTGCCTCTAGCGGCACGACTGAGAAAGATGCAAAAAGCCCTGCCATATTCCTTCTTGGAAATACCACCCTCAGTTACCTCGTTAGAAAAACCCAAGTATTTTTTTTTTTTTTTTTTTTTTTTTAATTTGTTGCGTCTACACCTTGACGCAACGCGTCTCCAAGCCCCTTAAGGGGCGTTGAGCGCTTTGCACTTCTCGGAGTAATCCTCCATTAACGTGCTTTTACTTTAGAAGTATAGAATTCGGTGGTAAATATAGTTATTCAAACGATCGTTCTTCATGTTCTCGCGGCATTATTCCTTGACGAAGGACATGATGAGGGGTAACAGCCCAAATTTATTGCTGATTTACCCTTGAAAATAGATTTTATTACATATAACGAATACTTTTTTTAAAAATCCTTGCAAAAAACGCTCATTTTTTCTGTATTGAAAATTCAAGTAGTATATGGCTTAGGGTAGGGATCACAGAATTTTGAAAACGTGCACAAAATTCATTTCTCCCCATGACACGTCACATGGTTTTTAACTGTTTTTGACGTAAAATAAATAAAAGGTTTAAATAGTTTTCCTCACTATTTTCATGAGTTACGGTGTTTTTATTCTGTGAAAATCTTTTTTTTTTTTTCCACAGTTTACCACCTTTTCATAACACTGACAAAAATACATTTCCAGTCCGCCGTGAATCATCTCCATAAATCCACTCGTTTAGCAATGCATTTCTTGAAACTATATCTTTTGGCATTGTAGCAAGCATGCTTAACAGGAACACCAAATTTGAAAACTAATACAAAATTATAGAAGAAACCTCCGCCTATCTTCTGTAATTCTACCTTCTAAAAGCCAGATGCACTATTTTTGAAGACAGTTGTGTTCTTGGCAAGGAACAGATAGCTCACTAATCATTGTGAAGATCGGAAAGACGAGAGCGATTTCCTGTTCTCTGGAGCGCCCTGACGGGTTTCGGCAAAGTAGATAAGGTTTTCCACGCGGTGTCAAATTCTCATACGTAGCGGTGTCCCGGCTCGACGCGTTACAGGCAAGGATACACAGGGCATAGAGCTTCTCGATCGGAGGACGAGCTGACAGATTTTACGCGGTTGTTACTTGTTTGGTAAAAAGTGACCCGTCAGTGATTTCCCCAAAAAATATTGTAGATAACAAAATATAGTGAACGAAAAATATTACGGCATTCGTATGAACGTGTAGATTTTTTCAGGTGATGGCTGAAGTGTTAGTAGAGCAGGAATTGCAATTTTATAATATTAAGATTGAAGTTAGAGTGGTTTGATTGTACTTAAGCACCGTAGATATTTTTTTAAAATTAAACCAGTTCGAATCGTTCTCAGTAATGCGAGAAAGTGTAGAAATGTGAAAATGAGAAAATAATAATAATAATAATAATAATAATAATAATAATAATAATAATAATAATAATGACAATAAAAATAACAACTTACCAAACACACTCCCCACAATCCACATAGTTCTTTTCCAATTCGTATAACAATTGCTTAATTTAAAAACTATGCCATCAGCAGGATGAGAAATTTCCTATCGATTGAAGTAAGACGTCATGATGCAACAGATACCTCATGTCCTTCAAGTTCAAAACTAGGGCATATCAAGTCTGTACCTATCTTGGTTCAACAGATTGATAGCAAATGCCGGTGATGTAATAGTATTTGAGTGTGAACCAATCCAGCAAATTGGGGCACGATAAGGGTGTGACCCCGGGACCTCGCTACCTCTCAATGAAGGGATCCGGTTCCTCTCGAGAAATTTGTTGAAGGTAAAAAATCTGTAATAAATTACAGGCGAACATTTAATTAAGGTTATTGCTGCAAATACATGTCAGAGAATTATTATAGAAGAAAACATAAAATACACAAGAATATACTGACAGGACAATGGATGACGCGGAATTACCATCGTGTCCGCCGCGTCGTCTGCACGTACACGCACTGAATATAGAAGGATCTTCCTAAGATTGAGCCAAAGTGACTTCGCGTAACAAGTGAACATCACATGTAATTCAGAGAAGTATCCCTCCGCCGCGACAGCTGTTCAGCCACGCCCCTTCGCAAGGTGTTTATGGCAAGGCTGTGAGAACATCCGTATGCAGAAGCCTAAGAGTTTCGCTGAGGTATATGCACGTGCGCGAGTCCGGGAAATATTTAAATTTAATTACGTACGTGGAAAATCTCTTAACATGCTCTCTCAATCTGTAAAAGAAAACTTCAATGAATGTAAATAGAAAGAAAAATAATTTTAAGCGGGAAACACGTGCAATGGTTCGCATCTTGCATTCAAGTCTCGGTTTTAAAATAAACATAAAATTTATCACACAAGAAGTAAATTTAAGGTAATGTTTATAGAATTTTTTTACAGAAGAGCACATAACACTGTGCTTCCTAATTTCAATTATTTATCGTGATGCACAATATTTTTGTCGGACGAGATCACAAAAGGAATCGTCGAAGACATTTTCAAGTAAGCCAACTGCATAGGAACGAATGCAGGAAGGGAGTCTAATAGACTCGAGGGCACAACGATCACAGAACCTCCAGTTATGTTGCCAGCACTTGCTGTCACTTTGGCTCATCCTTAGGATATCCTTCTATATTCGCATGTGATACTAATCCGCCCACCGGCACGACTATCCTTTACTAAAGGCCGTGACATTCGATTTGGCAACACTGCAAGCCTGCAGAGCAGAGGACCTACTCCGGTCACAAATTTTCGTCACATTCCACGTTCTTCACGTAATATGTATGAATTTTCCTATGCACATCGTTCTAAATGACGTAACAATAATTAATTAATTAATTATAAACTGCCAGCCAATAGATAAATCTTGTATTACAAAAATTATTGTTTTTGAACTGCTTTTGTGGACTGAAAATAAGAATGGGAGATTATTACATGGAAAAGGGAGAAAAATAACATCAAGGAAGACAGACGCACTATATATTTTAATTTAAAAACAATCTTTCTTTTCTTCCCTCCCTGTTTTGAAAAGTTATTAAAGTGTAATGTGAAATTATAGTTCACCCGAGCTTTTTAATTTATTTATTGAAGCTTTCTCTCAACACCTTAGGAAATTTAGACTGAAACATAATCTTTTCTTGATGCATAAACACCACGGCGGAGTGCCACACAACAATGTTTTGACATCTAAATGCAAGCAAGCATTAATAGGAAAAAATAAAATATTACGTTGATAAACATAAATATATTCATAGTGTTAACTCTGAAATTTTAGAAAAAAAACAACTATTTTACGGCTCGATACGTCTTCACATGTACAACGTGTTAAGAACAGCAGCTCTCACACACATATATCTCAGCTCATACACACGTATTCAGATTCGGCCACGAGAAAACCAACTGGAACGCAATGAAAACGACCTGCAACTTTGCTGATGCAGGGTCCTTTTTGGACACTGTACCCTGTTGTCAAATCGGAGTGTCACAGCCTTTAGTACAGGATTGCCATGCTATTTACATGCGCACGTTTTCTTGAGCCCTCGTGTCGCCAGATGCGAAATGAATGGGGTATTTAGTTATTTTGACAATAGGAATGTTACATCAAATCTGTAGCTCGGTTTACGATGCAAAATAATTTCTATTACGCGGGAGCGAACATTTCTGGTTAACAGATTTTGCCAACTACGTTCGTTTCTATGATTTATTCTTAATTCAACTAATGTTGATAAAGGAATGGGGGTAGGTATTCCGGGGCTCAACAAAACATGAGCGTGTTATACCTGCCGACCTTCGATCATTCCAAAGAGTATATCTCATGGATCATTCTATGCTCGAAGCGGCCTGCAATACGGAATCTGTGAGCAGGATTCGTTCTGCGTTTTGCCGCTTCTGCATTCACAAGGGAAATTTTACAAATAATTTTCAGAATGAGAGCCCAAGGATGGGATTTTTGATGGCCTAAAATGGAGAACGATGTCTTAGAGACTAAATTTCATTTATATTGTAATGCGAATCTAAAATCAGATTAAAAAACTCCTGATTTCACCAAGGCCCAGAGAGCCTATATCAGAGTCGGCACTGAATGATAATTTGAATGCTATTTTCGTGGAGGGGAGAGAATCGCCCCCCTCCACTCCAACAGAAGTAACGAATAAGAAAGAAGCATCCATTTGCTGCTCCCGCCTGCCTGTAGGCGTCGAAAGGCGGTCTACCAATCGAAATGGAGGCAAAACGTGAACCGGGACATTTGAAACTATTTAGCAATGTTTCAATATGGCGGACATAATTATATACTAAATAGAATGTATTTTATGTAACATTGATGCTCAAGGCAATTTAGAACCCAATAATTAATAGGATTTTGAATTCTCAATCAATGAAGGAAATTTTGGACACGGAAGTGCAAATTGAAAAGTTATTTCATATACACAATATTTATTTCTCATTTAAGTAAATTTACAGTACTTAGTCAAACACAATATAAAGGGCCGGCGGGTGGTGTTAAGTGCGAGTGGGAGGTTGGCCGGGTGGGGATCCCCCTCCGTTTCCTCTCTCATCCCCATCTCCCGTTGAAAATAGAGGGTTTTTTGCACACCGTATCGGATAGCACTATCGATCTTCCGCGCATGCGCAGATACACTGAACTGCGCATGCGCAGAAGATCGATAGTGCTTTTACGTTCAATGGTGCACAAACTCTCTACTCTCCATGAAGACTGGAGGTACAACAGCACATACTTTCTCACATTATTTTTGAATTTACAGTTTTCGAAAATTTAGAAAGTTCAGCGAAAATGAGACCTGCGCCAATCTTTTAAGCGTCCCTTCTTCTTGTATACGTGGAAAAAATTTGGAGCAGTTTTTGAGAACATTTTTTTTGTAAATTGCATTAATTTCAAACATATATTACGCAGAAACTATTTGTTTAAAAAATGTAGATTACCTTTTTAGAGCTGTTTTTTTACGACAGATTTTGTCTAAGGCAAAATCTCACTCTTCAATTTTGTGGTTTTGGAATGTTACCTTTTTGCAATTTTCGAATATACAGAGTTCGCCGTAAACAGGACTAGCGCCGATTTTTTACCGTGCTTGATACGCACGAGGAGAAAATTTAAAGAAAACACGAACTATAACCACACGTACTTTCTCGCCCGTATTTTCACGCAAAATTACGCGATAAATACTCGAATTTCCGAAAAATTGTACATGACCTTATTTCAAAATCTATCTTTAAGAAAATGATTTCGTTAAGGGAAAAATATTTATCTTCATAATTGTAGTTGTAGGAAGGCGCCAAAAAATCGAATTTTTGCAAATTTTGACAAATCAGAGTTTTCAATGAAAATAAGACCTGTACCATTCTCTTAAACGTCCATTTTTTTGGAAATTTTTGAAAACGTCCCAGGGGCTTCATATAAAGTACCCCCCCCCGCCTCCGAAATAAAAATATCGGATTCAAATTCAAGGGGCTGCGACATGAGCCAGATCGATAGGGGAATATCGATTTTGGAGAAAATCGGCTGAACGGTTTAGCCGCTAGCGCGCTAGCGGCGCGCTAGCCCGCTAGCAGCGCGCTGTTCAGACGGAAGGATGGACAGACAAGACGTTTTGCTGTCATTCGATTTTTCTATATCAAGGACCCATATTTACATGGATCTTGGCTACATCACGTGTTAGAGTTTTTTTGTAAATTTAGCCACTGAATTTATCCCTTTTTTCGTTACCAGGGCCCTGTAATAAGAGTTTTCTGCCGAAAATTCGCCGTTTTTCCGCACAGCATTACCTAACTTTCTCTCAACTCCGAAGCGAGTAAGTAAACAATTGAAGCAGGTTTATAAATTGAGAAAATAACTGTTTAAAAATTGCATTCATTTCGCGCGATATTACACAAAAACAACTCACGTATTCGAAAAATAGTTCACGATCTTATTTCAAGATCTGTCTTTAAAGAAAAGATTTTAATCAGGAAAAATCTCTATCTTCAATATTATAATTGTAGGACGCCACCGAAAAACATTTTGAACTAATGCAATTTACAAAAAATCGTGAATTTTAACGAAAATGAGAATATAACTTTTAGTATCGAGTGTTGCCAGTCAGTTCTTCCGTACGCTGATCGGCCAGAGAAGGTTCTTCAAAACTGTTATCAAACTTGTGGTCACGAAATTACCGAAAAAACGACGAACCGCAAAGAGGTGAGTCACTAAGTCTTATGTGTCTGTGATGAATGTTTCGAGTCCGAACGTGTATAACACAATATTAGAGTAAAAAATCATTCTAGTGCAATATCAGGCAATAAGACAAAAATAACAAAATGTGAGCTATAAAATCACGACTGATATGCACAGCAAGTTGATTGACAGAGACGGCGGACTGATAGACACAGCAACACACTTATCTCGATTTTTCGTCACAAAAACTCTTATTGTCGGGACCCGATAACAAAAAATTCTTGTTAAAATAAATCTTGTTCCAATACGTAGTGAATTACTTCCTCTAACACGTTGTGTAGTCAGAATCGACGTTGTGTGGGTTCTTGACACCGAAAAATCGACTGCCGACAAAACGTGTTTGTGGCCAACGTTAATACCTAAACCGTTAATACGATTTTCTCCAAAAATGATATTCCACGATCGATTTGAAGGTCCTATTGGCTCTGCGAGTTTGATACGAATATTTTACAAAAAGGGTCAACATTTTCAATTTTTTTCAAAAATGTTTCCGAAGTTTTTTTATGAAACTTTGTCCTTCAACGAAAAGGGTGCTTAAAAGGATGCCGTAGTTCTTCTTTTGCAATTTTCCGTGATTTTTCGACAAAAGCAATAGTTTAATTTATCATCGTCGTCTTCCTACAGCTACAACTTTGAAATAGAGGATTTTTTCCCTTAATGAAATCAACGTTCTCGAGAACGGTGCTCAAATGTTTTCAATGACAGATCTTGAAATAAGGTCATGTAGAATTTTTCAAAAGTAAAGTACCTCCATAAATCCAAATATCCGTTTCAAATTCGCAAGGCCTCGAGTTCGTTCAGATCGATGGGAGAATACCAATTTTGGAGAAAATCGACTGACGGTTTAGGTTCTCGTGATGATCACGGGTGGAAATACGTTTTGACATCAATGAATTTTTTGGTATCAATAACCTACAAAACGGACTCTGGCTACACAACGTGTTAGAAGTGATTTACTATATTACATACATTTACTATATTTTCGTTACTGGAGCCCAGAAATAAAAGTTTTTGTCGGCAAAACTCCGATTTCCCGCGCACGATATAATAGACTACTTTCTCTTCTTAAAAAGCGAACTGAAAAGAGAATTAAGTCATTAAAAAACGTGTTGTATAATTTTTTGAAAAAACGAGTAGTTTTCGCGTAAGTTCTGCTTGAAGCTTATGCAATTAAAAAAACCCTCCGTATTTTATGTTAACATTTTTTCGCAGATCGGACAAAGAATGCTTAAAAGGATGACGCAGATGCAATTCGTTGAATTCTGAATTTTCGAAAATTGCTCAAGTTAGAAAGAATGGGAGAAAGTATGTGCTGCCGTAGTACCACTAATTTATTTTATTTGTTTTGCACACATAATTGTGAATGAAAATAATTTGAAGGCAACTTAAAGTGGCTTAATAAATAAATGTGACAAAATTACTAGTTTTCGTTTTACTACACGTTTACTTGTAATAAAGATGACATAAAACAGTTAAAATCGATACACAAATTTAAGTTCAAAGTAAAATATTTTCTGCTGCTTAACTCTTTCTACTGACCATCAAAAAGGAAAATAATATTTATTTTAACAATGATACAGAATGGAAAATTCTTCGGCCATTCATCCGACGAACATATTCTTGAATCTTCTGATCGTCGGATGAGTGGCCAAAGAATTTTTCCATATTGATTGAGGGAGACGGACAAGAATGTTTAATAATTATATATTATAGCATGCATGAGTTTACATTTATTTTATATAAATAAAAAACGTAATATACATCTCACAAGAAATGTACTTCAGCTTCTGAGCCAATAACGATTTTGAGAAAAAAAATTAAAATCGCCATATGTCATGCAAAATTACACGAAACCTACTCAATTTAAAAAACGTACGCACTGTATTTATTCTTACTACTATTATTTATCCATTTAATATCATGTAAAGATTTAACTTTGGAAAACAGAATTAATTTAGAAGAAAAATCTCTATCTCATTATTGTACTCGTAGGAAGACGAAATAATTTCAACCTTCTGTAATATTCGAAATTTCGGAGAGTTCAACGAAAGTGCGAACTGCGTCACTTTTATAAATGTAAATTGCTCTATTTCAAAAGAAAATGTGGTCCCAAAATTTCGAGCCGTTTTGAAAAAAATAATTGAAAATGTCCTTAAAATTTCGTGTGAAGTACAAAAAATTAAAATGTCAGTTTCAAATAATGAGGCCGTGACAGCCAAATTGATAAAGTTTGTTGAAAATCCTACTTACGGTGTAGGTAAGCGCTAATGTTCACAGGCAGACGTTTTGGCGTAAACTAATTTTTTGCTATGAAGGTCACACAAAACATGGATTTCGAATCTACAATGTGTTACAGGAAGAAATGTTGCACTTTTTCAGTATCAAGACCCAGTAATAAGAGTTTTCCGGTGGAAAAAACTGCAATTTCCGGCGCACGATTACAATTTTTTCTCACAAAGTAAGGCGAAAAATTAAGAATCAAACCTTTAAAAAACATTATGAACATAAAAAAAAGGAGTCGTCTTCGTGTAACTTCTGCTTGGCGTTACTGCAATCTAAATAAAAGAGCTCCATCCAATTTTTTTCTTTTTCACAGAAATGGCAAGGAATGGTTAAAAGAGCGGTGTAGGTTCAATGGGAGTTTTTCTGACGAAAAATCAGTTTTTGGGGGGAGCATTTCAATACTTTAAGTAATAAGTGAAAAATTAAACGTGAGAAACTACATGAAATGGATTCGCATTGAGATCGAATGAGTCCTAGATGCCCTATCGGCTTCCGTGAGATTCACGAGCGCTGCACACTGGTACAATCGGGCCTAAAACTTGGTCATGATTGCAAATGCGAGTGGATTTGCGTAAAAATGGGTATCAATGTGTTTTTGGGGTCGCTGAATTTGAATATCATAAATAAATTCCAAAATTCAAAATGGCAGATCTACTCATTTAAAAACAAACGAAAATTCCTAAAAGTAATATACAAATGGGGTTCTGGAGATCACTGATTTCGAACATCATAATGAAATTTCAAAATTCAAAATGGCACTTTTGAAATGGCTAAATGACTCATAAAAATAATGATATGTGTAGAAATATGAATACAGTAGTTCTCGCGGTCGCGAGTTAATATTGTTATAATTCCAAAAATGTATGTCAGTAATTTTGTTATTAAAATTAATTATAAGAAAGAGAAATCAAAAATAATTCCCTGTGGCGTTGAAGACACTTCCGGGATATCTAGTGTTAAATCTTACTACGTACTAGCATTGAAGTAAAGTGGCTATAAATCAAAAACGTGCAGGTATGTGCAGCTAAATGCGTGATATTCTGATTAAGGGCATTCTACTTGATAAATAAAAAAATTGATTGAGGCAGGAATACGCAGGACAAAAAATATAATCCACAATATACATGACTAAAATTGTTACGTTCCATAGGTTAGAGTTCAGCTGTATTATATATAAAATTAGTAGACATTTTTTCTTAAAACTATACCTAACTTATAGTCAAAAGAGTATTCTGTTCGGAAATACAAAAATAATGTACAAAAAAATTGAAGACTTTTTTTTATTTCACAAATCTAGTCGACTTGAATCAATGAATTCGAGTGTTTCGAGCAACGGTAACTTTACGAGACCGTGAATACGACAAAAATGATAGAAATAGCGTTCTGGAGCTGAAGTAGTGTGCTCCAATGTCTTCCGAACGAGATTTGCCATGTCAGAATTCCGAATGTGCACTTTGAATTTGGCCATGATGGCCAGGTTTTTGCCTCTACTGAAGCAGAGTGCGCTCTGGCGGTGCAGCCGCTGCACCCCTCTTCAGTGGCAGGGCCTGGTCGCAGGGGGGAGGGGGGAGAGGGCGAGGGGCGCGAACGATCTCGTCGCGGGCGGGGGCGGCGCAGGCGCAGTGGGCGGGGCGGGGCGGGGCGGGGCGGGGCGGGGCGGGGCGGGGCGGGGCGGGGCGGGGCGGGGCGGGGCGGGGCGGGGCGGGGCGGGGCGGGGCGGGGCGGGGCGAGGGTGAGGGAAGCTGTCGCCCAGGGCGATCTGGAGCCGGCGCTCTGCTGTGCCCAGCCACCCCTACGCCCGGCCGCCGGGGCTTTGTCGATTGCCTGGCCGCCCACGCAGCTCGTGCAAGAGCCTCCACACCTGGACTCGGCCGCCCTCGTCCCCGAAGGCGCCCGGAGTTCGCCTTGCTGCGAACGCCCTCGCCCTCGCCCTCTGGCCGCGCGCAGCGATTATTGTTTGTTGCGTGTTCTTGTGCTCTCAGTGAAAATTAGTTCCTGGTCGTCGCATTGCAACTTAACTAAATCCAATCATAATTATGTAAACAAAAATTGAAGGTTTCAAGTCCATCAGACTCTTATTAAGAAGTACAGCAAGTAAATTAATTACTTCATGGCATATATAGATCTTTCGCAAAAAGATAATGCTATAATTTTCCCAGAGTAAAATTACAAACAAACAATAAACAAAATGAGGTGCTTTCAATCACTCCATCAATTCAAATTATGCTGTTTAATATTGTGTTTGTCCGCCCCAATGTCATATGGTTTTGAATGTATAGTCAGTCACAAAGCAGGTGTAACTGAAAATTGTCCTTCAATGTTTGGAAACCGTGACCGAATATTTTGTTGTGAACAAATGGATGGTACTGTGTTTTGTTGTGACTACGATGAATATATTCGAAACAGGGGAAAGAGGAGAAGAATTGAGAATGTACGAAAAGTGATCAGTGACAGAGACATAGACTATCCTTGGTGGTTGTTAGACTGGATTATGTATATTGTACCTGTAATGCAAGTTAGTTTGTGTATCATATGTTGTGTCTGTAGTCCATGCTGCAAGCAAAGAAGAAGAGGCTTTGTCTATCGAATTCAGCAACCAAGTGCAATATTAAATGTTCAGCCATATGATCCTCCACCGGGAATACCTCCACCTCAAGGGACAATGTCTATTTTGCCACAGTCATCTGCTTCAGTGCACATACCAATGCCACAGGCCACTTCTTCCCCTCTGCCTCTAGTTCACAATTCCCCATACGCAAATCATTCTTCTTTACCACCAGATCATACAACACCATTTGATGAGCCCCCTCCACCGTATAGTGCTGTAGTTGGTGATTTGTATTCCAAACAAGTTTCTTAAAAATAAAAAAAATTATACGGAAGTTTTTTAACTCAGATTTGCATTATTTTGAAAAATGCTTGATGCTTTGTTAAAGTCAACTTTCTAATTACTCCTAATAATTAACCAATTTTGCTTTCTTTAAAAGGAGAAATTGTTTATTCTTAATCTTAAACACTACCTATTTTATAGAAAAATAGTATAAGGAGAAAAGGTAAAAATTGTGATGAGAAGAATAGTAAACAATACAACAATTAAAGATGAAGATATTTTATGAAGTGTGAATGTGCAAAAACTACATGAAAGACAATATGTTGAACATCAGTTTTGTGTTAAGAAGTATGACAAAAGGAAGTTTCTAAAATTGATGTTTGCCAACATTTTGTACGGTGATACAGAAGTTATTGGTTAACAAGCTGAAGAAGGTCTGAAATGTTTATTTATTGCATTGTAAATGAACACCTATATGCAGTTAGGTAGTCCAGAAATTTCCTGAATTATAGGGGAAAGTATAAAATCTTTTAATGCATTGTTCTTCGTCATGAGTACAAGAGTTGGCTTTCGTCACTTTTTCAACAAAGTCCATATCAAACATTACATTTAATACCTTATTTTTAATTTCAATTTTTCCTATGCCAGCAAGTGGAAACTCAGTGTCTACATTTCTTCCAATAAGTTGCACAAATACCTGAAAATGTTAACAAAAAATGCAATGAACTAAGTTTTAATTTACTAATTACAAACAAAAAGAATGTATATCAGTATTACTTGTGTCACTTCTGTGACAATATTTTCAACAGTGTGCCGCTTGATACCCAATGCTTTAGATACTGCGGAAAAGCTCAATTTCTTCAAAGGTATCTAGAAATCATAAAACATGATTCGACTCAACAATAAACTAAAAGTGAAAAACAATTTTTTAGTACCTGTATCACTGTATTTACCCTATCTGCTGTATATGTTTCTACAACTTTTACATGATAAAATTCAGAGAGCTTTTTCGATAAGATGAACACTGGTTGCAATTTTTGTAAACATATTTTGCTACCATTATGTATCTTCCACTCTGATAAAGTGAATGTTCCCAGACCAGTAATACAAACAGCCTGCAATTAAATACAAGAAATCATTTAAAAAACATGTGTACATTTTTGTATTTCATTATCAAAACTTACATTTCCATTATGCAGTCTCTCCACCACTTGCTGTGAGATATTATTCCAAATTGCAGTCACATCTGCAAGTAAAGATTTAACCTATATTTGCATGTCCACAATGTTGCATAATAATAGCAGTTGATTAAAAATTTAGAAAACATGTATCAAAACTTTACTCTTGACTAATAGACATGATGCAAGAAATATAATTATTAATACATATTATTAAATTATGTACGGAATGTTGTCAGACATAACTTTGAGTAATGTAAATAAAATATCTAATTTTTGAGACCTGAATTTTCTGAATCTTTGCATTGCTGCAAAGTGTCATTATAAAAGTTAAACACTTCTAAAGTTGATATAAATGGGGCATAATTTCTTTTAGTTTTTTCTTTCTATTAATAATTAGAAGATTTTTTTCAACACAAATATTCTAAATTGTTTCAAAGTAAATAGTATTTTGGGTTGGAATTTTGATGTAAATCCTTAAAACAAATATCAATAGAAAAATGTTAATAATACAAATAACATAAGAAATAAATAATTAACTTGTCTATTCTTTTGACTATTCTTATCAAGCTCAATATTACAAGAATTTAAATACATCAATTATAAATTTCCCTGATCTTCTAGATCAAAAAATTACAGAAAGAAATGTATTAATTACTTCAAAATATTGGTTATTCTAAATGTGACTCACAAAATACATTTGATTATTAAATTATTATAATCTAGAGAATAAAAACCTACATGTGAGAAATTGTTGCCATTTAATGTTTAAGAATTTGTTATTCGAATTTTTATGCATAATCATACTTTTCAACTGACAATTGTTTGGAATTATATTAGCTTCATGAAAATTATTTCAAGGACATGGTAAATACATGTACAATACACAACTTCTGAATTTCATGAAAAATATACATACAATTTTTCAACCCCTGACTTTGTAAAGTTAATTTTGTAAACTTATTAAACAATTGTTGAGTAATTATATGAATTATTCAAATAAAATAAAATAACAAACTTGCTTTTCTTTAGCATTCTGATAATATGCATTTCTGATTTAAGTACAAATAATTATAAGAAGAATATATAACTTTTCAACATCCTTTCCTATTATGTATTTCAAAAGTTTGTGCCATTTCATCATACAGCCACATGTTTAAAAAGACTTTCTTTATTCTGCAACTATTTACAAATTATGAGAAAGATCAGATACAGTAATCTAACAGTCTATATTGTGCAGTGAATATAAATAAAGGAACAAAATATATATTCAGTAAATTTAAATATTGTTAGTAGCATTCTCTTCTAGTTTTGGGTATTTTGATTCATGAATCAATTTGTGCATTTTTTCTTGGTGAATGTTTTGATGTTCTTGTCACACACATCCCATTGTTTATTCTTTCTTTTCAGAAAAATTTTACAATTGTGTTTTTTGTATTACCGTGTTTTAGAATGAGTTAGTTAAAAAACATGTTGCAAATTACTAGAGTTTAATAAATAAAAAATGTAAAGATAAGGTTTTTAATTTGGTTACTACTTGTCTATTTTCATGATCATTCACAATTACTGATTATTGCCTTCTCATATTATCAAAAGAGAGTTCTTATTTAGTTTCCTACAATTTATATTTTCTGCAAATCAAATTTCTGAATAATTTGAAAATATGAAATGAAAAACTTTAATTGGCTTGGCTGTAATTTTGTTTTTTTCTCTTAAAGGTAGGGCATAATGACAGATGTCTAACTCATTTTCCTGCTAATAAAGTACTTGGAACAAAACACAGTGTTTTTAAATTATTAATTTAAACTACTTAATTTCAATGTTCTTAAATTCGATACATTGAGGGCATCAAAACACTGACATGGCAAATGTTGCAGTGACATACCATCTCTAGAATAGTTTCTTTTCCAGGTTGTTTTAAAATAACTATCAAATACATTCATTATCGTCTAATTCGTTGTGTTGCTTAATGTTTTCATCAAATCTTCATAGCATGAGAATGTCTAATATCTTACAACATACTATAGTACTTAATACAAGTAAAAATTAAAGGTTTGACGTTCAAAATTGTTTTCCTTCCTTCACGAATAATCTCATCTATTTCCGTAGTAGATGTTCATTCCGTCAGAAACGCCAATCGATGCTCCGGATATCAATCAAAATATCGAATTATGCAATTCCTTGTTATATATTTGTATCCTTATTTCACATGTTTTTTAACATAGACTACTTAATATATTCCAACCAAACAACACCGGTTCTTTATACTTTATGAAATCATATTCCTGGCCGTTCCTGGCGAACTATGCGAGCTGGTCGCGTGCAAGGCTTTTGTTTTGGTAGCGCCACAATTTAGGCAGAGCGCTCTGTCGGGAAAGCCGTCGAGTTTGGAGTCAACCACATCGAACCACCCATGCCGCGTGACGCGACATCCTTGACGCCAGGGGCGGACACAGCCGATCGTGTTTTTTTTTTTGTGGTGGTGGTATCATAGATTTTTATTGAATATTAAATATATATGTATATATTATATGTATGTATTATATTATACATTATTTTTGTCGGGTATATACGATACTGCACGCTATTATTTTTTTTAAAAATAATTACATAATTCCATCATAAATATTTAAATCCATTTAGCCAAATAAAGGGAGGTAACAAACAAAAACTCATTGACCCATGTTAATGCAACAAAATTTTTAGGTCTCTCAATTCAGTCAAACCTTAAATGGAACGTCCATTTAAATGAATTGAACACAAAATTAAAAGTTCATTATGCTACGCGTTCAGAATTCTTGCAAATTCAGTCAGCCTTCATACTGCTCGTTGTGTATACTTCGCGAATGTTCATTCCGCCTGAGATGGCATAATATTCTGAAATACATCTTATAGCTCCCAGACTTTTAGATTACACAAACGAATTGTACGAATAATAACCAAATCCCACCCACGTGATTCATGTAAGCCTCTCTTCATTAATCTAGGAATTCTACCATTACCGTGTCTTTTTATTTACAAATCAGTGGTTTTTGTAAAAAATGACTTGCTCAAGGGCGGGAATATTTTTTCAGAAAATGCCGAAGTCTATTACTATAACACTCGACGTAGAAATCATATTCATCAGGTGACAGTATCAACAACTTATTACAAAAAATTCACATACAATACATGTACATTATTTTACAACACTTTGCCAGATGACATTAAACGATTAAATTCAATAGAAAAGTTTAAATCCCAAGTGAAATCGTTTCTTCTGCATAACTGTTTCTATACAATTAGAGACTATACTGAGCATCACAAGAAAAGTAACATTAATTTTAACAATGATACATAATGCATTAATTACCATTGGACTGTATAAATGAGTATAAACAACCTGTAACAACTATTGTAACACAGCTTCCGGGTCAATGACCCCCATCTCGATCAGGTTTTTCGTCCAGTTTCCCTGATCCATTGAGCAAATGCTGAGATGGCCCCTTGTTTTGCTTCTGGACATAAATGTAACTTCATTTTCTGTGCACATCTTCTAGAATTCAGTGGGAAATACAATTATTCAAATTATCGTTTCCACGTTGTCGCGGCAGGAAGTAATAAAAGCCAAAATTTATTGCTTATTTATCCTTGAAAATAGATTTTATTACATGGGAGTTTTTTTTGTTTTTTTTTTCTCCCTTTCAAAATTCAAAATTTATTGCTTATTTATCCTTGAAAATCGATTTTATTACATGGGAGTTTTTTTGTTTTTTTTTCTCCCTTTCAAAATTCAAAGTTTATTGCTTATTTATCCTTGAAAATCGATTTTATTACATGGGAGTTTTTTTGTTTTTTTTTTCTCCCTTTCAAAATTTAAAATAGTAGTATATGATTTAGTGTAGGGATCACAAATTTTGAAAATGTGCACACAATTCACTTTTCCCATAGCCCGTCATACTTGATTTTTAACTGTTTTTTGACGTAAATAAATAAATAAATAAATAAATAAACTCTGAGGCTTTTTTTCCGGGGCGCTGACCCCCTGCCCCCCCTCGGATCTGCCACTCTTTACGGAGACGCTTTTTGCCATGAGATCCTTTGGTTTCATTCGTGTTTGGAGTGCCTTTTCTCTCGTCTGTATTTCAACGACCTTTTTTCTCTCATTTGGGATTCTCTCTCTTTTAGTAAACTTTGTACTGACTGTGTATTATAAAAGTAGTCGCTAATAACCATATGTAGTTGATGCGACTTTAAATAAATCAAATCAATCAATCAATCTTTTGTAAACGGTTTATTGCTGTAATTACATTTATCCACCGTGATTCTACAGGCACCTTTTTAATTTTTTAATTATAAGTGTTTATATATATATATATATATATATATATATATATATATATATATATATATATATATATATATATATAACTGAAGTATTTCGTAAACTTTACTAAGATTAGTTTCGAAATACGTGTAATAATTATAAGAACACAAGATAGTGTTCTAATGGAATTTTTACAAAACAGATAAAATGTTCGATATTCGTATCATAACGTCTCATTACCATAGCTGTACACACAGCGGCGGTGCATGCGGCCCCGCACCCGCCTCAGGGGCGGGTCCAGCCGATCATTTTCATAGATTTTTGTTAAATACAAAAACATATCTGTTATATTGTATATTATTTTTGTAGTGGATATACGTGATACTATACAATATTATTTTTAAATAATTAAATAATTCTAACATATATATATTTTAAAAAAATTATCTTTTCTTTTAAATTTTGGTAGGGTTAGTGCCAAACAAACCCTATACCATGACATAAACGCCATATTGCTCTATTAATTTGTTTTATTAAAAAATTTAAATATGACATTTTTGACTTGTCTCTCACGTCGGTAATATTTACATTAAAGGCAATTTCTTTACATTATTATATTTATGAGTACATGTGCTTTAAATAATGTCAAATAAATTTTCTCGGAAACTCAACCGTTTTCTGTACAAATGAGCTCAAAATTCTGCATTTTCAGAAATGCTTAAACGCCATTTTCTCAAAAATGGCTCCAATTTTTTAATAGATAGTGATATGTGCGCTGTTTAATATGACGTAAAGTTCATTTTAGTGTATTCATTAGGTTTTTCAAACATTACACAAATGTATTTTTTTAAATACCTCACAATCCGTTAATATGGACATTTTCATCGATTTGTATGCATTATTGCAATTGTACGTGGAAGTGCTTTAAATGACTTCAAATTAACTTTTTCGAAAACTCAATAGATTTCTGGGAAAACAGCTTCAAATTTCGCATTTACAATAATACTTTTCGACTTCAAATTTTCAACTTCGACTTCAATACTTCAAATTTCGCCAGTTTCTTAAAAACCGCTTCAAAGTTTTCAATGAAAATTTCTATTTAGGACGAGTTTTAACTCTTCTTTAATATTCATGAAGTAATATTTCGGGTGTACTACTAGGAAAGCAAAAAGTTGAGAAAACGTAAAAAAAATGTACTTTGGGCGATGATAGATGGCAACTAGCCAGAGAATGGAGCAAAACCTTAAAGCCAGACCACACCAAAACTATACTACAAGAAGGTCTGTGCTATTCTGTAGCACGTCTAGTTAATCTGACAATTTGGGCCATTGATACACGTCATTTAGAGAAGAGGCTCTGCAAATCTTATGGCAACTCTGTAAATTTATAGGAAAATTCATTTGTATTTATTAACCAACAGCATTATTCCATTGTATCATTACAAAAGTTATAATTTAATTCTCTTTCTATGTTTTACTTATTTTCTAGTAAAATGCAAATGTTTGATGGGAAAGGGCGTCCAACAACGTAGTTGAGCTTCCTTCTTGTTTTAGGCTGCTGTGCTCATTACTAGAGCTCGGACATGGAGACACTAAGAGTCGAAAATAGGCAGGGAAACGGGCATTACATTTGAAAACAGGTACAAAATATCCCTTAATAAGCAATTGAAAATAGTATTTAATATTTAAATTTAGACCTAATACGCACAGAAACGATGGACACAATTCTCTATAAACAAATATATTATATCAGTAATTTTTAAACATAGTTTATTATTATTATTAGTTTTACAATCATAAGACAATAAAATCTCATTATAGTTCACAATGACATTGTCCAAGACGTTCCGCAAGTTGTTAACGAGGAACGCCAGGGTAGGGTCTTCCTTCATTCGAAAATATTTTGTTACGGGAGAATGTTCTACGTCGCACGAAGATACAGGGCGATATTTCATTGAAGCTATAAGTCCAGGTTCTACATCAATTTCAAATGCTCAAAATACCTTCTGTTCTTTTTTCAGAAAGAACAAAATATTTTGAACATTATTTACCAGCTTGGATTACGATTGAACTCCGTAGTAAAATCCGCGTTACCTACCTCACCATGCACTTCACTCGGCGTTTGCTGTAAGTTGCCGGCGATTCTTATGGCATCTGCAAAGGAGAATACATCTTGTTTCCTATGATCTAAACTGTTCAGATGATTTTCTCCGAAATTAATATTTCCTCATCTATCTGAACGAATTCGAGGGTATGCGTGTTCGGAACGGAACATTTTGATTTTTTGAGATAATTTACATGAAGTCTCAACATTGTAGAAATTTTCTCAAAAGTGACTGCAAATTTTTGAATTACACGTTGTCCTCGGATAGTCTAAAGAACTCTTTGAATGATGGTGCGGATCTCGTTTTCGTTCAATTTTTTGAATTTTCGAAAATTGCGAAAGTTCAACATTTTATGGTTTCTTTCTACAATTGCGATATTGAAAAAACATTTTTTCTTAGTGAAATGTATTGTTCAAAGTCAGATCTTGAAATAAGGTTATGTACAATTTTCCAAAAATATGAGTAGTTATCGCGTAATTTTGGAATCAAGTACGACGGCTGAAAAAAGCACTCGCAGCGTTAGACTGTGGGTGTCATCCCTCCTTCTCCCACCGCTGCCCCTGCCCCCTCCCTTGCGGAGCCGCAAGTACATTCCTCTGCTCCTAACGAGGCGAGAGCCACAGATCTCCCGCCGCCTGTGGCCCTGCCTACTCCGAAGAAGTGCAAGCTAACTGCGGCGCCGCAGTGCCCAGAAGCGGAAGAAGTATCTCGCGGAAAAGGCGGGAAAACCGGCAGCTAGCTCCTCCCCCCATGGCACCCTCAGTAAATCCAATTTCAAAGGAGCTAGTCGATTTCACGACGATTGATTGATTGATTTTTTCGTGTTTCCGGACGCGTCAACTACTTTGGTCATTAGTCCCGTTAGTGTAGTGCATCTTTTTTTCTCGGGAGATGGCGGTGATCATCCTCCGCTGGATGGCGAGATCCGGCGCCGACCTACCGTCGGCTAGTGGGGTTTCCCCCTAACCAGGACTCTCCCACCAGCGGGGCACCGCCCCAGCCTGGACAAACTCTAAGCTCCAGACCGGTCTCCCAGTATATGTGGTAGTGTAGTGCATGTTAGTGTAAGTGTGTGTGTAAGATGAGAGGACAGGACAAGGAAGAGGAAGGACAGATCGCGCGCGGTCCGTGGCCCGTTTGGTAGGGTACTGCTCCGATATTCGCCTGGTGAGGATCGGAGAAACCACGGAAAACTACCGATCCGAGCAGCCGGCCGCTAGAATTCTCCTCCAGACAGCAACTGAATTTCACGACGAAGTCGCGGGCCTCCTGGCTTCGGCGGGGGCGGGTCCCCGTACCCGGACGGGGTGGTTATGCCTTCCCACAATCCTCCAGGCAATGTGGGACACGGAGGAGTGGGGTTGGATTCAATCTGCCCCGCGGTTGGAGAGCGATGTACCTGGCCTAAAAGGGCCGTCAAAATAGCAGACGAGCAGCCCGGCCCCTGTAGCTGCAGCAGTAGGCAGCCCATCGTACGCTCCTGTACGACGGGAGGCTGACAACGGCTGCCCCCAGGCGTCGACTGGTGCCCCTGGAGCCAACTCTGATAGCAGAGCGCTTCTGCCGGGCGGGTTACAATGCTGCGCCCCCGACAGAATGAGAGGCCACTTGGTTGAACTGGAAACCCCCGTGGCACACTATATGTATTTATATACTAGCGCAGCTCAGCCCGTTTTTTGGCTAGTTAGGAATGCGCGCGCCTACTGCTAGCTATCCTGGCGGAGGTCAAAGGAAACTGCGGGTGGATGCTTCTAAAGTATACGGATTTCTTTGTGAAATTGCGTTTATTAAGAGCTGGTTAAAAAGAAAAGAAAATTCATTTGATTGATTGTGATTCCGGGCGTGTCAACTACTACGAACTGGTGAATGTCGACGTGGCGTCACTAACACCAGAAGACCAGTGAGCCAACATGACAATTAGGAGACAATGCCTCATCTTCTCAATTACAAATCGTTTTAAAATATACCAGTGATTTTGTCTTAAAATATCCTGAGGATACCACTGTCATTCATATTCATTTAAACAATTATTGACTGGTTTTTAATTTAAAAAATCTTCAGTGTTATGAATGTTAACTCATGTTATTATGAAGGGGAGAGTCAGGCAAAGTCCTTTTACTAGATAATCCACAGTGTTCATACCCAGCAAAATTTCTTCATTGTACACTGTTGCACGTCTCATTAAAGAACTGCTTGCAAATACACTCTTGTAACTCTTCATAAAATTTAGTGCACGTTGGTATTCGTATCGCATTTTTCCATCTACAATAAATGTGCAGTTTGGTCAGTCTGAAACTGATTCCTATAAGCCTTTCTATCTCTCCACGCTGGGTTTGGAAAAATTGTTACGGAAGTATTCATTTTGTTAACAATTGTGCATTATTGCCACAGAGAGACTTACGGACAGCATCATTTTGGAGACAATTTGGTGTGTTGAATGTGTCATGTATTCAACGAAAACTTTTCAAGGAAGCGAATGGCATATCTGATGTGTGGAGGGAGGGACGTTTATTTTTAGTTTTGAAAAAGATGTTTTCCTTGATTATACAGCTATACTATTGTTATCATATCTGTATCAATAAATAAAAGGGTTTAGGAGAGGGTGTCCGGCATTAGAAGTTCGTTTCTCTAGATTGTCCATGAAGATGTCTGCTAGTACCATGATGAGATCAGAGGTTTGCTTAAGGATTTTTTGGTCAAATGTTGAGTTTATGTCCATGCATATATCAAGTTGTAGAGTTAATTTGTTAAGATTATAGGATTCAGAAAATTCTCAAGGATTCTCGTAAAACATGGTTTGAACCAGATTAGTCACGTCAGTCATCACGCAAAGGTGTTTATTGGTGGGATCTTTGTTTATCGGTAGGATGTAGTTGCTGTTGATGACGTCAACAAAAGTTTAGAATGACCATTGAGTTGCCTTTGTCTGGTTCTAGAGGCAAGTAAATTGTCTTTGTCTACTTGTTTTAGATCGTGTTTAGTGGAAGTATCTGAATGTGTGGATAATGATAACATCAATTGTTTGATATTGTGTTATACTTTTTCATTTCGTCAGAATTGGGATTGAAGGTTATGATAATACCCTCTATTTGCATAAGATTTTAATTTCAGAGGGAATTGTGGGTGTGGAATTGAATACTTAAAGTCCTTTGTCAAGGAGGGCAGTTTTACCGTCGGATATTACACACGAGGAAAGATTGACCAAGGGTTCAAATCCTTGAGTGTGTATGGTTTTAGAAGAGTTCCGGAATTGAAGGTGTGAAGTGTTACAGAAACGTGTTCTCGCATAGGCGCGTCAGTTTCATTTGAATTTTCTTTCGGTGACTACAGATGTTGAAGACTCCGCTCCTTGTGAAGTTCTGCAGCGTGTCACATTTTGAAGGATGGAAGGACGACACAATCCCTGTTTGAGTCCAGTATAAATGTATAACTCCAGGAGTGATTGCAGGCATCATGCCATCTATTTTTTCCGGTCTGTAGACACGACTTGCAGCAAGAACTTTGGTCGCAGCATGGGAATTGTTTTTACTATTTCATGAAATGAATTTTGTTATTCTAAGATTAAACATTGGCTCCTGAATCAAATATGAAGGTTTGCCAATGACGATTTTAAAAATGCCTTGTAAAGAAGGGATGCCATATTGGCTAAATCAGCTGTCAAAACAGTAGGAAATTGAGTGGGGTTAATGATATTAGCATCATTATGAAAGTCATTTTCCGAAGCAACTTTGCTTTAAAGGAATTTTTTAAAGTTATATGACAATTCATACAATAATAAATAATTATACTACTTTCTTAAAAAAGCATACAAAAAGGTAACATTCCTAAATTACAATCATTCTTTTTAATAAATAGAAATAAGGAATACCCTCATTATTGTTTGATCTTCCCGGGGAGGAGTCGGGGAAAGAGAAGACGGGGAGAGAGAGGAGCCGGGGGAGAGAGAGGAGCCGGGGGAGAGAGAGGAGCCGGGGGAGAGAGAGGAGACGGGGAGAGAAGAGACGGGGAGAGAGAGGAGACGGGGAGGGAGAGAGAGGAGACGGAGAGAGGGAGAGAGAAGACGGAGAGAGGAGCAGAGAGAGGGAGACAGGGAGAGAGAGGGAGACGGAGAGAGGGGGAGACAGAGAGAGAGGGAGAGAGAGGGAGACGGAGAGAGGGGGAGACAGAGAGAGAGGGAGACGGGGAGAGAGAGGGAGACGGAGAGAGAGCGGGAGACGGAGAGAGAGCGGGAGACGGAGAGAGAGCGGGAGATGGGGAGGGAGAGGAATGGAGAAAGAGGAAGATGGGCAGAACAATGTCAGCCGGGCTTCGCTTAAAAAAAAGATAGTTTGTATGTCAAGTGTTCATATTACTCTGTCCAACCTCTGAATGTTAAAGCATTGTTTGTCCGATAGTTTCTCTTCTTAATTCTGAATAGTTTCTAATGAACCAGCAGGCATTTACAGACAATCGCACTTGTGATATTATTTTGGAAGGTTTGTATTTTCGTTATGAAGTTCAGCTTGAAAAGTGTGCGCAGATCAAAGAATAACATTCAAATGAAATTAGGTTGCGTACACAGCTTGAGATTTCATAGCAGAATGAGCCTTATTCTTATATGTTGCCAAATAATTTATAATAACGAAGCATCAACAATGTCATATTTAGCTGGTAATGTGAAACACATTCTGCTTGCATGAATATCAACAAAATTTCAATAATAAAATTATATATGTCGTAAACGCTTGGAATTAAGTTACTGAGCAAACATTACCAATCAAGTCAAACAAAAGCTTTTTTGACATAGGTCATTATTTACAAAAAGCAAGGTTATAAAAATTTACTTTTCGTTCTGTGACTATTGTAAGCTTTATCTATTGTAGGAGACCTCTGTTGAGATTTCTATAGATATCTTACTGGTCATCCCGGAAATAATTTGTGCAAAATATATTAGTCAATCTGTAGGTGAACTATGGCCCAAAAATTATTTTCTACATATTAATTATTATGACTTACTTTACTAGCTCAATACATATGTAATAGAGCAAAAAAATTGAAAATGATTTTGAAAATTGGCTTTTACTTTTTATTGATAAGTTTTCTGACGAGACTTAAGTCAAAAAACTTAGAAACACAAAGATATTTACAACAATACATACATCAGAAACAAGACCTAGGACTTCTGTTATTTCATCAAATAATAAACACATATAAAAATAAATTAACATTTTTTTGTAAGTAACAATTTAAGATTGAATTGAAATTTGAAAATAATATAAATGTGTCAACACTATACTTGGGTTTTTGTAACCTCGCCGATGACAGCGATTTCGTCCAAATGGGAGCTTAAACGTCACCACAGTGATGTCATGGTGATGACGTTTTAGCTCTCAATTGGATGACACCGTAACAGCTGATGAAGTGTCATCAGCCAGGTTAGAAAAACCCAAGTATACACAGGCCTTGTTGCAGATGTTACAAATACATAGAAAGATTTTATTAACATCTAATGTATTTAAGAAAATAATATTTGTGAAGCAGATCTTACAATTACCGTTCTGAGATCCAATCATGCAGTCAACAAAACAAATGTTTTACAAAATGATGAAGATGAAAACCATGTTCTGATCTATTAGTAATGAATAGTCACAACTTACAAATGGAACTAGTAACCAGCTGTTGTGTGAAAGTAGATTTCATCTTGAAACATAGGTATAAGTAAATCATACTTCATTAATTCTTGTAAAATCACTATCAATACGCGAAATTATAGAGTATGCATTCAGTTTTCCAATCTTTCAGAAGTATAATGCAGCTGCGGTCACATACATACACACACACAACATACATTCACATAGAATCTACAATTTCACACATCAAACGATCCAGTGGATAACAACTTTCATTTGCTGACTCATCTTGTTTATTTGCATCCATACTCTCAAATAATTCAGTAGGGATAATTAACTTTGACTCTAATTCTGAATTGTCAGGAAGCATTTGTAATGCCTGTTGCAGTATCTCCATAACCTGGAAACAAATAATTTCAAGATTATTATTAGATCATGGTTCAACGGCTATGCCAATTTTTAAACTTCTTTTTCTACTAATTAATGGTAATTACAAAATCCATTTATTTCAATATTAAAATAACGAAATGTACTACATACCGATAGGGTATAACCGAATAAGGCGGTGAAAAGTGTCTCCGAACCAAATCAATAATCACAATGCTCATATGAAAGTGAATATAAAATTGCAGATGGGGTAACAGTTCAATTTGAAGGTATTTTTTTGTCAACAAATTTTGATGCCAAATTCATACAGAAAAAAAAGTTTTGAAATTCATTTTCGAGATGATAATGTTGGAGTACTGTCTCAATTTTTTCGCCTAAATGGGTTTTATAACATTCTATAACATATACTGTTTTCAGATTTTTAAACAAATTGGATGGTAGTGAAAATAAATTTTGCAATTCTCCAAAATTCAAACGAAAATCACAAAGGAAACATATTCAGAAGGAAACTTTGCTCTATTCGATCATTTCTTGAAATAGGGCAATACACCTATAAAAATGGCGTAGGTTCGATTTTATGGTCTGATGGCTGTTAACTAAAATTTTTTTAAAATGCAAAAGTTTGAAATTTATTGGACCCACCCATACAACTACACTCTTGAAGATTTTTCTTCATATGAAAATATTATTGTTATTATTATGAATATTATTATTATTATTATTATTATTATTATTATTATTATTATTTATCTCCATTAGCTGTTCAGGTCTGTTCAAAAATAAAGGGAACAAAGCATAATATAATAATACAGACAGACACACAAACATTTAAAATAAATATATTATAATATTATAGTAGATTTCATGCAATTCTGAGTAAAATATATGTAAAATTAAAAATGAGATTTTCTCGAAAACGAATCCAAATTTTTTCTTTAAACTTTTTGTGCAGACAGTGGTAAAATACACTGAATAATATGATGTAAACATTATTTTATTGCATCCTTTTGATTTTTCAAAAACAACATAAGCAGATGAAATGAATTTTATTGTATTTCAATAAACCTGAAGATAAGGGTGGAATAATTCTTGAAACATTGTTTGAAGACTGTCAAAAATGTGTTTAATGTTAACTTTTACTTGATATGGAATAAATTATAAAACTTGTGCTGTCTAAAATTTAGTACAGTAAAGACAGTATTCAATTGTATAAAATTTGCAATTTCCAGCCTCATATCCTGCACTGATGAGTTAATGAGACAATAGGCACATAACTGTTAAACTGATAGCTGAAGAAGTGCACGTGAGTGTTGGTACTGTCCATAAAATCATTCAGAATAAGCTCCAGTACAAGAAAGTGTGTGATGGGTTCCAAGATTACTTAGGGATACCCAAAGAGAATTCAGACTTCAAATCAGTTGACAATTGAAAGAATGATGTTTAATCGAAAAAGAATCATTTTTCAGAACGTAACATGTGATGAGACGTGGATCTGTCATTTTGAGCCTGAATCCAAACAACAAAGCCTTCTGTGGAAGCATTGACAATTCTCCCACTCAGAAGAAATTCAAATGACATGTCTGCAGGTAAAGTCATGCTTAAAATATTCTTCGACTCACAGAGAGTATCAATCTATGGTGACTATCTCAAAGACCAATGTGCTATCAACAGCCAATATTAGAGCGATATGCTTGAAAACAAATTAAATCCTGCCATTCAAATGAAACGTCTTGGACTTTTGACTGACAGTGTGATTTTGCATGCATAACTCAAGAGACACATCCACATCCCTCCTACAGCCCTGATCTTGGACTTCCATTTGTTTGGACCCCTGAAAAAGGTTTTATGTGGAAAATGTTTTCAAACAACTCAAGAAGTTGAAAGATCTGATGCAAAAGTGGCTTCAAAATAAACCAAAGGAAATTAATGCTAGACACATGGGCAAATTAAAGTGATGGGACAGGTGTTCTTAGAGGCAAAGTTGAAAAGAAGACAAAGTATTGAATTTATTAAATAAATTGTTTTTGAGCTCCAGCAACTTCTTTTGTTACTTATTGAACTGCCCTCATATTCATTTGATTTGTCAAAAATTACGCAAATGTAATTATTTTGAAATATCTCTTAACAACGTTAATATTTAAACTATGGGTATTTTTATACAATACTACATTTGTGAGTGATTCAAATTCCTCATGAAATTTCTTGTAAACTTGAAAGTTCTGTGAAAATGAGCTCTCAGTTGCACATCTTTACTCAAACACCATTTTCTCAAGAATGACTATTATATTTTACATGAAAATATTGATAAGGACCAGCCTTTACTCTTCTATAATATTCTCAAGTTCATTTTTCAATTCTACTGCTATGGTACTGAAAAATTCATTCTTGAGACAAATGCACATTTTGTGACTTGACCAGCCATTTCCCTGTATAATTTCTGATTTTTGATTACTCTGTGTTTACCAGGTTTTCTGTGTTATTCCAGAAATTGGTCACCCTAGCATTATGTCCCTGCATTACTACTAACATCATGTCAAGATTATGAACGATTGCATGATTTACAAATTTAATTTCAAATATTCTAAGCAATCTTTAGGGGATGCCACTTGAAATATTTCTAAGAATTTGTAAGCATTACTCTTACTTATCTTCAATTATATTTTGCATTACACCTGATTTATTAAAAATAAGGCTATTTGGTACTTCTGAAAGGTGTAGCAAGGCTCTTAGACTCAATTTGAGCTAAATGAATTAGTTAAATCTTTTAACAGTTGTATGATTGAAATAGATGTGACAAGAGTAGTGAAGGTAAGCTATTAATATTCGCAACAAACATGCCAGCCTACACTTGGGGTTTTCTAACAAGGCAGCTGAGAGTATTATCATCAAGATGGAATATGGCACGCACTTTTCGCGTCTTTCTTGGCCGTGCCGCTAGAGTAGCTTGATCTGCAGCAATGCTCGATAAAATTGCAATCGTGCGACATCTTGAGGCAGGACTGAGAAAGATGCAAAAAGTTGTGCCATATTCCATCTTGAAGATAATATCCTCAGCTGCCACGTTAGAAAAACCGAAGTATAGCACTAGCAATTTGAATGATAGTTCTTGGAACAGAGTTCTAAAATCAGTTAGTGGCCATGGATAGAAGATGCATCTGCAATGGTGTAATTCTGTCTTCACAGAGGTGAAGACATTCTATCCATTCTAATTTTGTCTTCGCAGAGGTGAACTGTTCACATCTGGACACATTAATTTCAACTACAATTGTGGATTCTACAGAAATGTGAAGAATTCCATTATAGAGGAGGAGGAGAAGAAGAAATCATATATGTTTATAATTTGTGTATTGTATATTTGCAAATAATGTTTATTTATCCCTTTTGCCACAAGAATTCAATTTGTCCTCTTCCATTCAGCAGAACAATCTAAAATCTCTTTGATCTCCCTCTACAAAGGGTCCAAAACCCTCTCACAATTAAGTTCCCTTTATCCCATTTGTTCTCTATTTTGTCTATTCCAATTGAAAAAGTTTAAAAAACCTAAAATTAAAATGTATCTCACCTTATCTAGATGTTTTTGAAATCGTTGTGCTGTTTCAATTCTTTGGCGCCGCTGCATTTCCATCATAACTCTCAAAGTTTCACGTGCCTGGTGAGGTCTAAATTCATTCAGCAAATGATGGATGTGAATAAATAATAAACTCAAATCTTCAACTTTTTCTGCTCGTCTAGACGAGTCTGGGCATTGCACTAGTAAGTCTAACAAATCAAGGAAGTTCACAAGAAGTGAATGGTTCAATTTACGCAGCTCACGGCGCCGATCAAAATGTTGTGGGTATAATCGCTTTATTCCCTAAAATATTGATAAAATAAAAATTATTGATTCATAAATAATAAATCATCGACTTAAATCATCGACCAAAGATTTAGATTATAGGAATCAACACTGAATGTTGATTCACTTACCTGGCTTTCAAGAGGCCTTATTATTATGTCATCAGCATTAAAGGGATTTCCAAACATGGAATACGTATCATGAATAACAGGTGGTGGTCTAGGTGCTCTACCTCGTCTAATATTTTCATCTGTGTATTGATTTATGTACTGCACAGGTGGTAATGGTAGAGAGCTAACTTGCGCAGTATCGGAAGAACTCATATTGACAAATCGACGCTTCACATTAAAACTGAATGACTAACTTAAAGAATTTCACTTAAAATCTTAACACATCACACGTGCAATTCTCAGACACAAATGTTTAGTACAACAAGCAATGTCCACTCGTTGCTGTCTAGCAGTATTTCGGGACCATACACATTGTAATGTATAGAGAGTTCGAGATGACCCAATGCAGAGTATGACACACAACGAAGAAACTCACGTCTATAAACACATGCGCATTTCCTTGATGAATCTCATAAAATAATCAGATATTTTCGGTTTCTTTTACTGGCCTTAACATTCACCAACGTGACAGATTACTCACAATCAAAGAATAGTAAATTCTGTTTACTAAGCTGATGGCCTGATGTTGCTCAGTTATGTATCATCTTTGGCTCAGATCGGATCAAAGAAATTGTTTAGAAGTTTTCGGCACCGCTGCAATGGCATGTTTGTTACCTTTTGATATGGTAATATTCAAATTTCTATGGTTCATATAGTGCTAAAACCGTGGATTTGAAAATAAGTAAACATAGGTCCAAGCAATTTTTGAACACTTAAACTAGAATTAAATATCTAAAACATGACGCAAATGCGCGTGTCATTTGTTTCTTCTTTCAGTTGTTTACTTGGAGAGTGAACGCGTTGGCTGCTTCCGTTTAGTTCTTTCCTAGTTTCCGGCGAAGAGAGCAAAGATGAAGGCGAAGGGGCAGGTAAATTGTTTACTTTAATTGAATTCAAATTTCAGAAAATTGCTGTGTATAGTCGTAGTGTTGAAAATTTGATCAATGTTCGATTGCACATTAATAGATTTACCGAAAATTAACTGCTTAACACGGTCCTCGAGAGATTCACTATGACTGGTGCAACATGCCATTGCCATGTGGTCACGTCCGTTCTTTAGTGACTATAATATTACGTCCCTCTGCGTTAAAACAACTTGTGTGGAATTTTCTTGTGGTGATTATGAATTTACCTCTACTGTCTCTGATTAATGAAATATTTATTTCAGTTGAAAGAGTACGAGGTGATTGGCCGTAAGCTGCCAACAGCGAAAGAGAAGGTTACACCTCTCTACAAAATGAGAATATTTGCTCCGGATTACATCGTTGCAAAGTCACGATTTTGGTATTTCTTGCGCCAGTTAAAGAAGTTCAAGAAAGCCACTGGAGAAATTGTATCGTTGAAACAGGTAAATGTTTTTGGTAATGTAAACCGTGTAATTTCGCTATATTTGATTTAGTTTGTTAAAGAACAGTATAAATTATTTGACGTTTGGGGTAGAAGCGTAATTGATACTTGTTTTCTTGAGCTCAGAATCTTTCCCACCTTTTAACGTTAAAGAGTTGAATGATTACTTAAAGTACAAGCAAAGTGAGGTTAGCAACATTTGCATCGGTAAACAAAAATCGATTTGATTTTTTAGTATTGCCATCATAATAGTCCCATATACCTCTATCCTTGGCTCTACTTCTACCGCCCCTAGCTAAAGGAGGGCTCAACAAAAAGTGCATATTGTAGCTATAATTATAGCCAGAAGCGACACAATGGGCTATTTCAACATTTGCTAATGGATTGGGGAAACTGGGCAAAAACCTGTTAGATACGGGTCCTTCTCCTAAAAGACATGTAGAACGTTACTTGTTACAGCCAAATTAAATGTTTTTAAAATTATGAATAAAATGTAAACTAGTGCATTATATATCATTGTTTAAATAAATGTTACTTGATTGTCAGAATAGTATAATTGAATCGAAAGTTATAATTAATTTAAAAGTTTGAAAAATGATTCACTGTAAATGGTATGCAAATGTTTTAACTACAGAAACAAGTATTGTCGTTTAAAATGCAAAATATTTATGCAATATTTTGAATTTTTAAAATTACGTAAGAAGTAATACAAAATATGTAAAATAGAAATTTAAGTGTTTAAAATTGCTGTCCTTTTGAATGCAAAATGTCACCGATGAGGTGTTGAAATGAATGTGAACTGAATTAACGTTATACTTCTACAAAAGAAATTGGATTCTAATCTGCACCACTGTACATTTTTTTTATGTTACGTATAATATATACACATTACTTTAATGTTTGATGAGTCAGTGCCTACATGTAGCCAGTGATGAATTCAGGGAGTAATGAGCATCGTTTTTGTAATTGATCTCGATTCATTGAAAACAGTCACCACAATATCTTTTTCAAATTCCAAAGGAGTATGCTAATCAAGCCTGAGCAGGTGACATTTTGTGAATAGATTCTGAATTTTGCGTCCCTGATTGAGGAGTGTAATTCTGGGTGGAGGTGCTGAAGCACAATAAGACAAAGGGCTGTAAGAAATTGTCACAATGCTAAATTATTTGTGGTCTTGATGAAGTATGGAAAGTGTATGGTTGCAATTACTTCTCTGCAAATGTTTGGTTATCTGGAAGAATTTGGGAGTAACTTTGATAATTCAAGGGAAAGGAATGGTGGTCATGATGTACAGTTTCTTTGTGTGCTTCTTTCCAAGTGCATTGCCATGTTTCGCAGAGACCATTCCAGGAACAGATGTTGGCAAACTATGTAATGAATACATAGTAATAGGTAAAATAGAAATGGATTAAATGGAATGTATTATAAACATATTGAATGCAGATATCTTGTATTTGGAAAAAAAAAGAAAAAAAAATGTTTACGAATAGACTTGTACTTTATTTATAACCAAACTTTGGGAGGTCAGGCATTTGTTTTACCTCAAATAGGCAGCAAGAAGGCATTTATTCTTGCTAAAGTAGGGGTGGAAAAAGGCAAAATAAAGATAAATTACATTTAAAAGGATTTATTGTAAATAATTAAGATGAATCATGGTTTCATTCTAACTGTAAAATTTTCATTGGCTCTTAACGTGTAAGGAAACCATCTTTTCTTGGTAATCTTGATTCCACGTGACTGTTCAGTATGATGGCTACGAATTTGCTTCATCTGTAGTGCGCTCTCTTTGAAATGACGTGGACTCCCTTTTGAATCTTGAAATGGCATCAGGGAAAATGAAATTATAATTTTCGTTCTTTGCCTTTGTGTAATTGTCAGCACTGAAAACAGTGCATTATACTCAGGAAGCTGTCCTCAGAAGGGATCTCAGGCCATACATAAGATGGGATTCTTCATAAGCAAACAGTTGGCATCAATGAAAAAATCAAAAATCTTGGCTGTTATCTTCTTCCTTTTTCATTAAGATTTTCATCATAGATTCTGCTTCCAAAGAAAGACAAAATAAGACCATGCCTTCGTGTTGTCTGGGATTGCAGGTATAAATCCAGCTTGATTGAGATTGGTGATAGGAGTAAAAAAATAGGCATCAGAAGCTAAAATAGACCAGAAAAGGCAAAATGAGAATCTACTAAAACAACTCCAGAAGCACAATTGAGGAGTTAGGTACATTAACAGCATAAGTCGACGTATGTTGTCATTGCATGAACCCCGTTTATGAAATCCCTGGGATTCCTGCTACACACATAACTTAATTAGTTTCATACGCTGCTCCTACAGCGCCCTAGTGTTTAGAAACCGACATTGTGCTCGCTGCTGTTATTGCGTGGATCACAACCAACAAGTTACAACCTGACCAGGAGGCGACAATGTCACGATGCAAATCAAGTGTTTAATTTCAAAAATATGGATACTAGTGATCCTAGTTTCAGTAATAATTGAGAAGAGAATCAAAGTAAAGAAGAGAGACAAATGTTTTTCACCCACTGGTAGAGGAAAAAAAAAGGAAGTGGCACGTGGAAGAGAGATCACGACCATCATCCATTCTGGGAAAGAAGCTGCAAAAAAGATATTTTGAAGAGTGAAAAAGTTTAGACAAATGTTTTTGAAACTATTAGTTACAAAAGGGTTTAAATTCACAATTCAAAATTTTGTAAACCTGTAGAGTAAAGATTAAGTTGTAAAAGGTTCCCAAACCTTTTCTAACTATGTCGTATTCAAATTTTTAAGAAAAATGCTCTAGTGCCAAGTTACAAGGATATTGAATTACACAATGTGCGACCACCAAGTATTAAAACACAAAAAGGGCAGATCTATTGTCTCTTAGAAGCTTCCTGAAACCCCAAAATGTTGAATGGTATGGAAAGATCTTATGTAACGTGGCAAGTCTTCAAAAAATGAATCCAATTGTGAATATGGTGAACAAACAAATAGTTATTTTCAGAATATGGTTAATTGTATTAATCAATTCATCCCCTCCTAATCCCACATCACCTTTCATCAAACTTTTCCTCAAAATTCATTTGAACACAGATTTTGACAATGTACCTCCATTCCAGGCAAAAACAGTGTATAATATGTAATTTTCATTAACTGTGTCTTCATAACTATCCTGAATTTGTATACAAGTTACACACCATTTATATATTTAATTATTACAAACAAATGTAAATAACACTAACAACCCATATAGCACATGGTTATTAAATTTTCAAACTTCGACTTCAGATTTCTCCAAAGAGCACAACTTTACTTACATTGTTTCTGTATCTAGCTCCTCAATTGTCAAAAGTCATGAAATAGTAACAATAACAAAAAGGCAATTTGCCAAACTTCTGGAATCTATTTATAACTAATTCGCACAGTATTTTCTGAGGCATTAATGTCATATTGCAAGTTATGCTCTGTATTTGTATATCCCCTATTCAAATACTTATATTAGTAAAGTGCATAAGTCTGCCTAGCATTATTTTAACACATACATGAACAATTGGTTGTCATTTGAGTTTTCTAGAAGGGGAACTATCTTTAATGAGTAGTGTTGAGTGCTAAAGTTAGAGTTCCTGAGTCCTATAGACATACTTATTAATACAGTGAGCTAAGATATATTATTTTGAGTTTCTAAGCAATAACTTTTGAATGTTGCAGATTCCTGAAAAAAGCCCTTTGAAGATCAAGAACTTCGGCATTTGGCTCCGTTACGATTCTCGATCTGGAACCCACAACATGTACAGAGAGTACCGGGATCTAAGTGTTTCTGGGGCTGTTACCCAGTGCTATCGAGACATGGGTGCTCGTCATCGTGCTAGGGCCCATTCTATTCAGATCATTAAGGTGGAGCAAGTTGCTGCTGCAAAATGCAGAAGACCACAAATTAAGCAATTCCACGACAGCAAAATTAGATTCCCACTTCCTAAGCGCATTCAGCGCAAGGTTCGCTTTAATAAGTTTGCGTTTATCAGACCACGTACATACTTTATGTAAAATGTTTTGGAAATAAATCAGTTAACTCAATGGAAGCCTAAACTACTTTTTCTTTTATTCCTTTTCTGTATTCCTTGAATGATTAAAATGCTGCTATTCAGAAAAATCCTGTTTTGTCACGGTTATTAACTGCTTTGTTTTATTTTATTCTATTCATGGAACATGTCCTTGATATATATGTTAAAAATTACAAAATAAACTAGTAAATTCAGTTTACAAGCATTTAGAAATGCATTTGTTATCCACATGTCAAGTAATGTGTACAATAAATTGCACAAAAAGGATTTCACCAGAATAATTGCAATCTGATGAAATTAAAGAACAAAATGACAGTAAACTTCAAAAGAAACTAGTGGTGCTAGAGATGGCACAGACTTTCTCCTACTAGTTTTCTACTTTTTTTGGTCTTGCACCATACTCTAAAAGCTGCCATCTATGCCACCCAAAATACTTTTTTTTTTTTTTAATTCTCAATTTTTGGTTTTTTGAATATACAACCAAAATACTGCTATAATAAAATTATAGAAAAGTAAAACCTCTTCCAATATGGAAATTTTTGTGGCTGTAATTAAGAAAACATTTATCCCTCAACTGGCATGATGAATTTTTTAAATTACATTTTTAACTGTGACAGACTACTCGTAATTCATATATAAAACCTTATTTTTCCCAACTTTTTTTTAATTAATTTTTTTTTTTATTGTATTATTGTTTTCCGATACACATATTTAACGATCAAATATAAATACTATTGCAAAAATAGACTCGCAGACACTCCTTACAAATGTCTGACTGATATTCATGGCACATTGACCAACATGAATCACATTTTTTCTGCAATATCGTGCACCGCTTCATTTGCCTGACTTGTGGATTATGTTCAGGAGTGGGAACAGATTTCTTTGATTGTTTTGAAGTGGTTTCAGAATGCTCCCCCTAGTTCAGTGCACGTTCAAGAGTGATATTCATGTGAGGTTCGGCAAATTGACATACATTAACATTGGCAATTGACATGACATTGACAACATTACACTTGGGTTTTCTAACATGGCGGCTGAGGGTAGTATTTTCAAAATGGAACTGGGCATGACTTTTTGCATCTTAGTCCTGCGGCAAGATGTCGCATCATCGTGACCACATCAAACAGTGCTGCACATCGAGTGACTGGTGGCTGGACTGAGAATGACTCAAAGTCGAGCCAAATTCCATCTTGGAGATACTACCCTGAGCAGCCACGAAAAACCCAAGTGTACACACTGTTAATGTTGACTCACATTAGCAGTGAGAGATATATTTAAAATAAAATTACATTTGCATAATTTTGGAAAAAACAAAAGAATATAGCAAAATGACTTTTATTTAATCTTAAATAACGCATTTAGCATTATCTGTCATTAATAATCATTATCCAACAATTTGGAACCATTTTTGAAAATGTTTGAGTGTTTCTGAAAGCTTGAGCTCATTTTCACAAAAAACTTGAGATTTTGAGAAACTTCGTAAGACATGATTCATAGCACATGTACTCATGAATGAAATAATGTAAACAAATTGCTGTTAGTGTAAGTATGAACAATTGAGACAAGTCAAAAAAATTTTATTTTTGCAGCGAAAGGCCACTTATGCAGTACATTTAGCACTATCCCTGTCAAAAGTTAAGAAAGAAAATTTGGAGCGGTTTTTAAGGAATTCTTGTTTCTTATTTTTTATTATTGTACTTATTTCACACGTACAAAAACTACTAAAATTTTTAAAAAAACGTACATGATGTATTAACTAAATATGAAGAACAAATTTTATCTGAAGGAAAAATCTGTCTTCAATTTTGTAGTTGTAGGAAGAGGAAAAAATGTGAAACTATTGTAATTTTCGAATATTCAGAGTTAAGAGTGAAAATTGGACCGATTCTACCTTCATAAGTGTATTTCACTCTATTCTTACAAGAAATTCAAAGAAAAAATTTGGAGTCATTTTTGAGAAAATTTTGAAAAAGCCCCATCATGTAAGGTACCCAAAAATCCATGGAAGTTTTTCAAAATGGCAGAGCTTCGACTGAGGCCAGATCGACGGCTTTATTCAGTTTGGAAAAAATCCTACACATGGTTTCAGTGCAAGTGTTGTTCACAGACAGGTGGATGGACAGACATTTTGAAGAGAAAACTACATTTTTTTGATATTGGGACCCCAAAATTTGCAATTCCATTGAAATCTTGAAATGTATTTTCCGCATTACATAACTTTCTCTGTATGTATATTACTCTGTAGGTATGTGTATATACAAGAAAGTAAAAACATAACAATTGCCGTAAAATTTGATATGTATAAATACTTTAGAAATGTTACCATATCAAGAACACAACATTATGGAGTTATAAATATCCAATTCTCTATTTTAGATGAAACATGCAGAAAACATTCTTTGAAGTAGCCACCACAAATTGTGCTGATGCAAATGATCTTATGAAACAGAAGGACTAAACGTATTAAGCATCTTTGTAATCCATATGAACATCAGAAATTTACATGAAAACATAGATGAATTAAAATTGGTGATCAAAGCAATGAACAAGCCTGATTAATTATTTGCTCTGAAACATTTATTTTGTTAATTTATTGCTTCACTTAATTACAATGGGAGGGGGGTTCAAGTTAGTAATAAGTAGCAGCTTTGTAGAACATGGTTTATGTATTTAAAAAACTTGTACAGGTTGTTTCACCAGCTAGAAAATAACCTCTTCAGATTTCTTGTGCTCTTCCTAAGGGCTTTAAAAACTAATCTGTTTCATTTTCTTCAGCTATTCTCTTGAGTTTGTCATAAAGTTCACAATTCATGCCTCATTATATTATAAAAATTGAGACTCCAGTGATTCCTTGTACTTCTGATAAGTGGTCTATGGTCTTCAATCAGTAAGAGACTTCATGATTTAGCTTTAACGTTGGTTTAGTAGTATTTAAGAAGAAAATTGTACAGTGCATATTTATCAAATGAAATAAATTTCTCCGTGCATAAGGTTTGCAGTAGTTTTTACAAGGCAAACTTGAGCTCAATTATTCTCAAGGGCTTTGGCAACTTGTGTGTCCATTATTAGTTTCCATCTTCTAAGTCAAATGTTGAAGGATGGTACGATTTAATGAAAAAAAAAAAAAGGAAGTAAATCAAATGCTTTCATTACAATTTCACAAATTGGACGTCATAAAATCAATGTTCTGTGTATACAATAATAATATTTTACATTTCACAGTAATAATACTTAGTTAAGTATTTCACTTTTACAAACAAGCAAAAACTCAACACCAATCAGGGTTGATATCTAACCGAGATATCTTGAAAATGGGCAATATCTCTTTCCTTTTAAGTGAGTTGTAAACCTCAACAAGCCTTAAAGGTTTTTTTTCGTTTAAAACTCAAAACTTGTAACCTTTTACCACATGGTAATGCTAGACCAATTGGGTGGCATGACATAGTGTTCAGCAATCAACTGCAATCTTCTGTGCATGCGCAAAAATGAAGTAAAGCTCAAACTGCGCATGCCCAGATTGTTTGTGCTATTGATTGCTGTAATGCTTTGCTGTGCAAATACGCCCTATTATGAGTTAATGACAATTGCATTATTTTGCTCTAGGTTTCAGGAGCTGTTTTACACCTGTTTTAATAAAACAGGAGACACAACACTTGTGATATCTCCCCCAGCTGGGATAAGCGTACATGCGGGGTAGTGTTGTGCATGTAAATGATCACCTTTTCAGGTTTTCTCTCAGTGTGGGAATTCTTGTGTTCTTCTGATTTATATGATTGTAGAGCTGAAGATGGAATTGCATGTTTCAGTTCTTTTTGCAAGTAGGAGAGTGGAATGCATATCAGACATGGAGAAGGGGTGTTGTAATCCTCTACCACTCTGCTCAAAAATCCAATTAACATTTGAGACTGACTGCCAGTGAAACTTCCTGTTCCGGCAAAAGTAGTTATTATTTATATTTTGTTTATTACAAAATGCTGAATTTTGTTAATTCCATTTCTTTCCACAATTCAAATATCTCCAGGTCATTTGAGTGGCAGGTGAAACAATTTCTGAAAAAATCCAGAAACAAAGAATATGGTCACCCAGTGTCTGCTTCCCCTGAAAGAAAATTGAAATGTGATGGAAGGGAAAACTTGGTATGGGTCCACAAGTTTCTTGATGGCTCCTGGGGATGGGAAAGATGGAACAAATTTCTAATAAAACTTAGGGAGTTAAGTCACCTTGTACAGTGAGAGAAGCCCTTGGATCTCGCACATCTGTTCCTTCTTGTGTGATTACTATTTCTTCCAGAAATGACAGCAGTTATGAATGTTCCCGCTTACTTTCAGGTGTCCTTTTTCCATATTAGGATATTCTGATCAAATTTAGTTCAGATTAAAAAAAAAGAATTTTTATTAAATTGACTCATAGTTAGTAGTTCTCAAAATGACTGGTCTAGTGATTTCCACATCCACCAAGAAATAAAAAGAGGGCATATTATTACTACCATTTTAGTACTTTTAGAAAAATAGCTATCAAAGCAACTTCATTATGAAGAAAGGAAGAGAGGTCATGGAAAAATGGAAAATCTTTTCAGGAGAAACAAGAATACTGTCAATGATATTAATTCCTTAAAGCTTAAAAGTAGTGGGGGAACAAAAATGCAAAAACTTTGCAAATATTTTTATTTTAAGACTAAGCATTGCACTCAATCTGTACTGGATCACACGTGCACGCAAACCACACATTTGCAACATATGCTTACCACAATATTTCTATTAATATCTGTACAGAACCTTGAAAGACATTACTTTTCATCATTCATACATGGGTTTGATCACACAATCAGTTTACCTACATTAATGAACATTAGCATCTCTGGAAGTAATACACATTCACTATAATGGCAAGGAAGTTCTGGCTTTCTTTTGGTCCAATTACATGAATATTACAAGACTCTCATGCACAAAGAATGTGTAAATAATATCAAAACCTTTTTGAGCAAAATTACCAGGTATTAAGGTTTCACTAGAACAAAATTAGAGTAGGTTAAGAGGTAAATGGAGGCTGACAGAACTATGATAGAACTCCAGAAAGTTGCATCTAATCTCAGTCTGATATTTAAAGTTTACTACCACGAGAAAAATTCAGAGACTATAAAACTGCTTCAATGACAGAATATGTGATAATTGCCACCATGATAACTTTCAGTGTTACTATCTTTAAGAAAACCAGCCTTTATGCATAAAATAAAAAGTTCCCAAGAAGGGTGTCTTTAAAATTAATGCACTTTGAAAAAATTCATGACCTTCATTGAGGTTTACGGGAGATGACAAGAGATATCTTTCTTCAGAAAATAGTGATGCACAAAACTAAGAATTTTGGATGCTACAAATTATATAAATGAAAACCGTATTAAATTAATTTGAAACTGGCAATGCCTTGGTCCTTAAAATTTCAGCTCAGGCTTTGCCGTACCTTATTTTGACAAGATACCTGTAGTGATATTAACCTTTTTATGCTTGCTATAATTCTTTTGAAACATGCTAGATAACATCTTTTGTAACAACAATGACTTGGGGCTAGTACTTCTTTGAAAGCCCCCAGAGATTTTTTAAAATGAGAAAGAAACAAATTACGGTCATACCAGTTATTAATAAATTTAAGACATTCAATAAAATATACTTTCAACAATTTAAAACAAGTTTCATTTCATAATGTCAATTGTTGAATCAATTCCAAGTTAAAGACAAATTTGTTGTTCAAAGGCAAGCAGAAAAACAGTAGTAGTTTGCAGTCAAAAGACAGTATTAAAGCAACATAAGGCACACAGGAATACAAATAATCAAGAACTATTTTCTGGTAAGATAAAGAAGATATTGTTTAGTCAGCACACAATGCATATGAACTTTCTACACTAGGCCAAATTAACTTCTCTCAACATTGATGGAATTTCCCTACTCTCACTACAATCAATACCTAAGAGCAGAAAAATCATTTACAATCATTGGAGGATATTTCAATTATTGGTGTCATCAATAAGTCTGACAGGAAGACTAATGAAGTACAGTCAGTGTGGAGATTCCTCAACATTGGACACCTTTTTCTTCAATTGGATGTTGTACTATATACATTGCTTGTACGACTCTTAAAATTGGATACTCTTTCGAAATATCAAAAATGTCCAACTTGGGTTTTACTGAATCTGATAATGACACTGTGCAACACACAGTAGCTTCTCGAGAAGGTATATTTATATTTAAAAAAATAACTTGTGAAACAAAAATTGTCCTCAATACTCAATGTCATAGCACTGATGAATTTCTGTTACCAATAAAGCAAGGAGGAAATCACAATTTCTTGCACCATTCATACTTAAACTTTATTAAAATAAGCCTGAGATTGACACAAGCACAGGGTAACCAATTACAGCCACCTTTCTATTTCAAGCCAGTTTTGGCTTGGTGGTCTCCATTGAAATTCCTCAGTCTCACAAGTGTCAATCATATACTTATTATTTTAATAGAACCATCAATCCTTTAGCGCTATATCTTCTTTACCTTCCAAAAAGCTACTCATCACTTTAAACATGAATACAGAAACACAGGAACTAAATGTTATCACATCTCTTCCATACAGCAACAATGACTCACATGATTACATATGAAAATAAGTACTACCCATGAGTTCACATCATTTTGTGCGATTGGTTAGTTTCACTATTAGATATGTCCAGTCAGATCTATGTGTCACAACACTGCATCTTCAAATTTCACAGCCCTGTTTGTTCTGTGGCTTTTTTCATTTCAGTATGCTTGAAACACTCCTGGTATTGGCAGTATTATACACAACACATCACCATAGTTCCACATGACTAGTACTACCTATACATGTCAATAAATTCATTTCTATAGATACCAAGTTAAAGTTTTCATCAAAAACAAACTTTTATAAACATAATATAGGAGTGGTGTACAGCATCAAAATGTGATAAAAAATCAAATCTGGTAGTTACTTTCACAATGTAAGCTCAGATCAGGATTACATTATACAAATATTAAATTTATAAAGTAGACAAAACAACAGAAAACTTGAGACTCGCAATTAACCAAAGTTCTGACAACATATTTTCTACATAGACGACTCCACTTTTTTCTCATAATTCAAATCTCCTGACATTTCACTGAAGTAACATCAAACCTGTTTAAAAAGTCTCGTCAATCAGATCTGAAGTTAAAAAAATTAAGCATTTTCCTTATCATATTCAATTTAGAAAATTCCTTTCTCTGCACCTCATATGCAAGTAGTTTTATTTTACATAATCATTTGAACATATGAATAAGTAATCTACTACTTCCTCTGCAGTTATTTCTACTACTTCATATCTGAGTACCAATACTGACAATGTTTAAGCTGCCCAATTGGCAGAATTCGTGCTAATGAATTCAACTGGTATTCAGAAACTTGGTATACATCATTCAAAAATTGTCCACCTGCTTCTAAGCTCTAACACTCAAGAAACTTCTCAAAAAGAAACAATAAAGGAGGTAGCTAAACAAAAAGGTTAACTCACATTGTAGAACAAGAGTAAGAAAAATCATTTAGAATTCTTTCTTCCAAATTTTAAAATTTTATCTGAGATTTTCCTTTCACTATTGTTTAAAAATATTTCCCCATACTTGTTAATTCACTTATACTTAAAATGTACTTGTGAGTTAACCCTTTTGAAAACTGCACTACAAAATTTTCTGACATGATAATTGCACCAATATGGTCATTTTTAAAACAGACTCTCAAGTAAAGGATACTAAACAGACAATTTCATCATATATATGTACCCATGACAAAATAATTTTCAGTTCAACAGGCTTGAATATCACTTATTTTCCAGATAATGGGAGCATACTTTAAATATACTGATGTACGTTAGAAAAGGATAATAGATAACACACAACAGAATAAATTCAATGGAGTTATGAAAACAAAAATCTTACATCATGGTGCAATCTGACAAACTGACATATAAACTTGAAATTCATGATAAAGGAGAATATTTGATTTATTAAGTTTTGATATTGACTTCAAACAGTGCTCAGATGTTTGCAACTTCATTACAACCGACAAATATTCAGAAAATTGTATGTTTAAAATTCATGAACCTCACAACCAAATAAATATGCTGTAGCTATATTTCAATTTTCCTTCCAATTTTGCCATTTGAAAATGAGATGACAGGTTTTTACACAAATAAAATTTAAGTTTTAACAAATGAATGCATTAGTTTTCAAAGAAAACAACACAAAGAACAAAAAATAGAATTTCCGTTGATTCACAATCTACATGCACTATTCACTCTATTTTCACATTCTCAAAAATGCAACACTACCACTTAAAACGTATTGTATCTTTCTTAGCTACTCTTAGATGTTTTTCCATGAAGCAGCTTATTTGTGAAATGATGCATTAAACAGTTAATTTGTAAATTGAAGGGGAGAATGTGAGTAATTAATTTTTTTTTCATCAACAGGGAATAGAATGTGTTGTAATATATTTATTAAACTTTAAGACGCATCTTTAAGTTGAATTAAAAAGTAAATTAAAAAAACTTTTTTGTGAATTAAAATAAGAAAGAACAAATTAAAATTTTACCTTTTACTCCTTAAAGATTCATAAAACAGAGTAACTTGAACGAAAGACATTACGGTAGTCTTTTGGGTGCAACTCTAAGAAGTAATTCATTGGTGGGATGAATGTGTTAGGGAATTAAGCATCATTTTCCTACACAATTTACACTGGTGTCATGATTTCATTATTTTCAGCATACATTTTGGTTTTATATTCTTTTTCAAGAAAGTATCACAGTTTCATCTTCTTACTGAAATATTCATTAATTGTGAGAAGTTGCATACCTCCAGTTTTTAATGCTTTTTTACATTTATAATATCGATTAAAAAAAGTTGGTTTCACTACACTGTTTTGGTATATCACACAACTAATACATTTTTAATAGTTAGGAAAGCTATAAGCTCTTGCCTACAACAATGCCAAACTACAATTTACAAAATTTAACTACTGCTTAAGTCATTTAATAAACACAAGTGCTCTACCAACAGCAATAAAATTAATAAGCATTTCAGTAACATTTAAGCAAACAAGTATTGTAGTGATTTATATCTACAAATTATTGTTTTCTGATATCAACAATAATAAATTTAATGGGACACTGGAACACTTTACATTACAGAAAAACATATGGAACAGTTTCACTAATTATTAGGTGCAATTGTGGAGCCTCTTACACAAAAATAAATGAATATAAAATGAAAGTAAACTTGAGAAGAATTATTCTTTTGATATGGTGATACAAAGTATTCAAAAGAAATTAAGGAGCACCATCTGAAAATTAAATTTCCCTGAAAACAGAGCTAACAATAAAAGTTTAGGCTTCCGCAACTGGAGTATCTTCTTGGCTCTCCAAAAAATGACATGTCCTAGGCATAATTGCCAAAGTGTCATGCTGTGACTTTCCTCAGGGCAAAATGGGATTTGCAAGTGATGCATTTCACCCTGAGGAAGGTCACAGCATTATGGCCCAAATGTCCGTGCCTATAACACGGCATCACCTGGATAGGCAAATAGAAAGAGCAAACAATATTTCTTGTTAAAGGAAGTGCAATCCAGTTTCTTATTCAAGAATAGCTTGTGATTTTTCACTAAACATAGTGGTTGTGAATTTAGAAAGTCAAAGAAAGTTGGGTTCTCACTTAATGCTTCAAGTGACATTTATGCCATGTTCTTTGCAGTTGACTGAGCACATCTGAATGCAGAAGACAGAAGTGTTAATAATGAGGTTCAAAATGACACTCCTTAAACTTAACAATCTATGAGGTAATTGATGATCTTTTTAAGACAAACAAAACTCCCTCAGAAAACTCAAATACTTGAGATTACAGTTTGCCTAGGTAAAGTAGATACCATGATTTAGCAAGCACAAGGTAAATTCTGATTTCCAAACGTCTCTGCAGCTGACTGGTCTTTAATTCTTTATCCTTGTCTCATAGGTGTGCACAGCTTAAAAGAGGAGACTACATTTCTGGGCTCCTCAGGACCCCTATTTCCCTGAAACTTCTTATTTTCTTATGCCGTATTTAACTACAAAATAAATATAACATACTACAAAGAAAATGAGATTATGACTTTGATGATATGACAAATACAACAGATTTCATGTTAAACCATTTTCAGGGTTGCGAAAAGGGTTGGAATCCCTTTCCCCAAATGCAATGTATCAATTCCCCAAACTGTCAACTTAAAAAAGGGGAAATTAAGAATTTATCATATTTACAAAAATAAAATGTCTTATTACATAAGGCTATGGGGCAGTAGCTTAACGAAACGGGGCTATGGGGCAGTAGCTTAACAAGCCTGCCTGCAAAAGGGGCTTATCCAGGCCCCCCTCATAAAAGTGTATAGCAAATACAAGAAGTGTTAGTACCTTAAATAATAAAAATATCCTTTAACAAATTCATATTCATCAGTCTTTGATTTCTACATAAGAAATCAATGTTACAAACAGATTATAATTATTTACAAACAGTGTTTCATAAGCTACCAAAGCAGGAAAAAAATCTTTCTTCTGGAAGGTTTTTAATCTTTTATTGTCACAACTATTGCAAAGTATCAGAAAAAGTATTATGTAATTAATATTTCTTACTCACAAAACCTTCAGCATAAAAATAGGCCCTCTCTTAACTGTGCCCGCCTGCATTGCGCGCCCAAATTTTACACCGCTGCTATAGGGGTCCTTTCAAAATTTCAGAGGGGCCTGCCTCCCCCACCCTGTGTACACACCTATGAGTTTTCTTTATGGAAGAGTATTAAAGAAACCAGCTGCATGAATTTTAGAGAGATGACTCCAAAAACAACTGTAAAGAGGGAATATGTATCGATGAATATTGGTTCTATTAGATTGAATAGTACCTTTTCAAAAGTAAGAATTCACTCAAATAGAATCACAAAAGCACCTACACATTTTTTAATTGAGCACCATTGCATGTGTTGCACTCTCTCTTATTCTGAAGCTGCACCATACAGTATCATCTCTACCTTACAATTTAAAATACCAAGGGAAAATAAACATAGATTGAGGAGTTCAAAGCAAAATATTACCTATTTGTGTGCTTGAAAGAAATGAAAGGGTTCACACACTCAGCAAAGGTCCAAAGTGCTGCCCCAGCAAAACGAAAGTTTTCTCTTCATGAACTGGTTGCCCACCTACAAAGAAGTAGTAGTAGGCTCATTAGCCTTTAGCCCAAAGTTGCATATTCAACCCTGGCTGAAGCCTGTGAATTTTCAAGGAGTAGAATTCCTAACATAGTGATATAAATGCTGCCTGGCAAACAGTTCTCCAAAAATTCTCATCCAAGAGAGCTCCTCTATTGGCTACCTATGAACACTATTCAGAGTGAGGGTGTAGCTTCATAACATAACCTTTTGCTTTCTACCTGAATTTGTTTGCAAAAAGTGTACGGATTAAATGCATAATTTCAGATTACAGGACAGAGAAATAAAGGATACAGAGAGATTTGACATAAAATACTGCTCTAAATATTATCTGGTAGTGTCTTCATTTAAAATTTCCGTGTGCCTTCATTTATAATCCTAGTTATGAAAGTGAAAACAGTGAAAAACATGTTAAAAGATCTTTAGTCGGGTTTAACATGTAAACTGATCAAGAAAATCAAGTTAGCAAATCACTGGGTTGCACTTCTGAACCAATGCTTAACAATAATAAACAAATAAACAAAAAAAGAGGCAGAAAGACAAGCAAAAGTTTTCAATGCAATACACTTCTTTTCCAAACTTCAAATGGCAATATTAACAACACTATCTTTCACACAACACAACTACCCAATGTATTTTTCAACATGACAGTAAATTTACAGTAAATATAACACCAAATTAAGAAAAACAGTAATAATAATAATGTATGTGTGGGTTATAATTTGAAATGCATACTACCCCAGACAAAATAACTTTAAAAATACCATTACTTATAAAATGCAAACTTACTTGTCATTTCAAATGGGAATTAAAAAAACTACAATTCTTTGAGTTAAGAACGAATAAGAAAAGTTTGAAATAAATGACTGTTTCAAATGGTCAAAATTCAAATAATAATTAAAACATGAAGATACTTTTGGTTTCATTGCTGAAACTGAAGTACCCTTATATACATATGTGAATTCAGATTTAAAAAAATTTATGTTACAAGAAATTTATTAAGTCAGAAACACAACAGAAGAAACTGAAGGAGAAGTCACACTGCTGCCACATATCAAAAGAATGCGAAGGACAAGATTCCTGAGAAAAATTCTACATTACAAACCAGGAAGAAGAAGAAATATAGGCATTACTAAAATGAAGTAGGAACAGTTAATAGACTAAACCACTAAGTCTACTTCAAACACACAAGGAACAGGCTCAGAAGCCTATGTCACACATACGTGCATGTTCATGCTGTAGCTGATAGTATTCATAAAAAAAAAAAAAAATGTGGCTACATGATCTAACTGCTTCTGGACACATTAGACACTTTCCTATCTTTCTACATGGTACCTCTTCCTTAATCAATCAGAAGAGAAATTCTAGAATTATAATGCCATGCAAAAAGAAATTCCACTAAAATGTTTAAAAAGTATCAATCATTTTTCTCCTGTAGATTTATAGTTAGTTAAGCAGTTTCAATGGCATGAAAAAACTACGTCAATCTCAGCTGGATATTTTTTTATTTTTTTTTGTTGTAAAAAATTACTTGTTAGGCTTTCTTTAGGGGGGATGACGGTAGAAAATGAGCAAAAATTGTTCTTTTGTTTTTTATTCCCCAAAGATTTTAGTACAATCTCCCACAGTTTTGCATCTATTAGGTTGAGGGAAGACCTACAAAATTTAAATAACATCCCATTAAAGATACGTTGAGATGGGTTGGTCACAGATCAGTTTCACAGGGTTGCGGAAAACTGTTTTACAACACTGCAATTATTTTCCCCTAAACATACTAGTTGAACATGTGTGTTGTTGGAAGTGTATCTCTCTTCTCATCAGAGATGTATACGTTCACAGCATTTTATTTTATGAAAAATTGGTGTGTGCTGAAGTTGTTGGAATGATAGTAACATGGATAGTGTGACCTGTTGGCAAAAGTGCAAAAAGCTCAAATTTTTAATATTCCATCATGAAATATAAACAGATGAATTATTGAGATTCAGTATGTTGGAGACTGCAAACTTGACACGTAATTGTATACAGTAAAATCGATCCAAGACGGAACCTCTGCAAGTTGGAAAACTACCATCCCCGACAGAATATATCAGAACAGAAATATTATAAAGGTGAAAATGGCCTCTTATAAGCTGGAAACTTATTTAATGCAAATATAGAATGTTTTTTAGAGAATGTAAGTAGATTATTACCTGGCTAAAAAGAAAATTTATTTTTGAATTTCTGGCATTAACTTCAGAATAGTTTAGTGCGAAGGAGCATGTCCTGAGAAAGTAGAGTGAATGATGAGTTATTCCTCTTATACCTACTGTCGGGGAGTTTCGCAGTGAATTTCTCAAACTTCGATGTGATTTTCAAAGTCTCAACAAGTGTGACTTTGTCACTATTGCTCCGAATTCTTAAGGTTGGCCATCCGCAGTCCATTCAATTCTCTAAAGAATCAGGTTTCCATCAGTTGACAATGGAATTCTGGAAAGGCTGTCTTGTCATCCTAGCATAGCAGTCGTAGGATTAACAAGGTGAATACCACAAAATTTGGTCGCCCACTCGCAGTATAATGTAAGAAAGCTGAATGCTAGTGTATCAAACTGTCTTTGAAGCTTATGTGCAAAACCTTTCCACCACAGAAGAAAATGGAAATGATTGAAGAAATCTAAAAGAAAAAATTGTTCTGCAAAACAGATAGTTGCAAAATTCGAAACAAGTACAACTCAAATTTATGAAATTTTATGAAATATGGACAAAATTAAAAATGACTGCTTAAAGGACAAAATAATATTGAAAATACTCTAATTAAGTTACACTGTGCATTTTTGGTAACCTTCTATAAGACAGAAACCTGCCAAGATGAAACTGTTTTGAAAGAACCAACAGGTTCTGTTGAGAATGTTGGCAGTGATTTCAGAATAAGACTTGAAAATTCTTTCTTAAGCTAATAGTCAATATTTTTGTGTAAAAATGCTAAACAAACTCTACTTTTATGGAATAAATGTAAAAGAAAGAAAATAAATAAATAAATAAATGAAAAGTTGCAGAATACGAAGAAAAGAATTAGTGAGTACGGATCTTTTCAAATGTTGCTTAGATTCCTTCATGACTATCTTTTAAGGTCATAGTTTTTGCATCTAATAATACGACACATCTTCATTAATTAATTTTGAACAAAATATAACTAATACCACAAATTCCATACATACATTTGTTTATTTGTATTTCAGGAACAGTTCTGCAAAGTTACAAATCTCAATGCAATTGGTTTTCCAAAGAAGTGTAACTTTGAAAAGTAAAATATTAAAAATTTAAAAGTTCATATTATAAACAAGTTCAACAAATAAAGTTTAATTTAATAATAAACATTTTCTTAGATATACATTAAATCCCTGCTGGTTAAAAAATTATAATAATACATTGTGTAAATCCGTCTATATTCCCCTTTAATTACAAAGAGAAGCTTATAATGCCATTTGAATAAAATGTGCATTCATTGTTCTATTGTTATCAATGAAATTCTGTAGTTCTGTAGACAACCGAATTCACATCACATTCACATTAAAAATAACTGTTTCTATTTAATTCTTAAAAATCATGAAATGTAGACATTTAAAGTCAATATGTATTATGTATTTTTAGCACAATTTGAACAATAATATTGTTTGTAGAAACAAAAACTAAGAGTGTCTCAAATAATTGAAACAAAGTCGATGAAATTCAATGAAATTATATTCATTACAAAAATATCATTAATTATATCTGTTAAAGGAGAAGAATAGAAATTTCTTTCGAAATGTTCATATGACTGACACAAAACTTACACAAACATTTTAATATCCTGTATTTTTTAGAGAAACAACATAAAAAGTCTTTCTTTTAATTGATGGAAATTCTTCACATTTGCATGGATTTCAAATTTAGTCAACAGTTAAGAAAAATGTATGCAATGTGTACACTATTTTTAGGACTAGGTGCCAAACTAAAAATCAAATTGACGGTAAAAAATTGGGCTCAGATATCAATTTATCGCAAAATACCCAAATGACATTTGTTTCGAACCTAATCTCAATATATCATGATGTAATCATTAATTACTCAAAAACAAATTATTCAGTATTATAAGTTATAGTCTTAAATTCTCAATCTAGATTAGGTCCCTGATAAGAGTTACTTATTAATCTGGCACTGACAGATGATTTCTCCCCATGCACAAGAAATAACTCTCACTGTGATGAAATTCTGTACATAAATGTAGGAACTGAACTATTTAAATTAAGTCACTTAGACATCATGTTCCATTAAGATTTTCTCATCATCCTACTAGTCAAATTATGGTGCTGAGATTGCGATGTAACACTATCTTTTAAGATAAAATCAAATACTCTGGTTTCTATAAAAACAGCGAATAAATATATATCATTATGCAACAACACTAAGTAATCACAACATATCTGCTTGCTGTTGATGCATTCAGACACGTATGCAAACAAGTACATATAATAAAGCTCTTGCACCCATACACACAGCCAAGTACACGCACTTCACTTCACACACAAATGAAGAAAATATAATGATTTGTTTTGATATTCAATAGTTTTGTTCATTTTGTGTCTAGAGTTGATTATTTTGTTCTGGTTTGTGTGAAACAATAGCCTGGTCCCCATGCTAACCTTCTGTCACAAGAAAAGCATAGAAATCTTTCAGAGTATTCATTCTAAACTTGTTACTTGTTGGAAGCTAGTATAAAGGGGTCAAAAGACACTGTGAAAGACATGCCTTAGACGTAATAGTTCTTACTCTGAACCACTTAACAAGAAAGCTATTAATAAATGCTGTCATCAACAAACTGTAAGTTTGATTTGGTGAGTAATAAGATGCTATCTCTGAAGGATGGGCTTTGCATTCCCTACCTATCAAATACGTCTCTAAAATAAACGACCTTCACACTTAACTTTACCTCAAAAATACACAAAGTCAAATGCACACAAGCAAAACAGAAAATACTCACACTCAGTCTCACTATGTAGTATTCTACAAAGCAATACTAAAGAAGATCCCCACAAATGTAACATAGAAATCTTAAAAAAAATAGAAAAGTTAATACTTTTTAGAACATTTAAGTAATTTAAAGAACAAACTACCTTCATCTGAAGATAGAAGCCTTATAACATTTAGATTTGCCTTTAAAGTAAAAGGCCAGAAGATTATTTAGCACTAATTTTCATCGGTAATATGATGAGCTACATAAAATATGTATAAACTCTATAACAAGTCAGAATATTATGAAATATGTTTTCATTTGTAAAAATAGTTTTGTTTGTATTCCTATTGTTGAGTTAACTAGTTTCACCATTTCAACTATTACTCACATCAAGTCTAACATGAAAATAAATATATAAAAAAAAAAAACAACAAAATATTGCCAGGTGTCAAGAGTAAATAACAATCATAAAAGAAAAGAAGTATATTGCATTTGTGTATGAATGTAACCATTTATCAACTAACTATGTCAACCAACATTTTAATGTTCCTAGATAAATGCATACTACACAGTAGTGTTAGCACTCTTTACCATGTACAAGCAAGTACAAATAATGTCTTTTCTACAGTATAACTCTTGAAACTATTAACGCACAGTTTTAAAAACAAGAAAATTGTTATGATCAAGAAGGAATACACAGCTGTCAGAGATATTCTTACCTTGACACTCCTCTCAGTTCCTGGTTGTTTACAAACTATGTACTAGCATGATCTGTACAATCATACAAGTGGGATATAATTTCAATTGACCTGTTTTAAAATTCTCCCTCGATTCCATAACAGCTAGCAATTGGTTGTGTAGCACTCCCACTGCCAGGAACACAATCGTATCTTGACAGAGTAATATATACAATTACAGTACACAGAGACACAAAGAAACTTACACACTGACGACACATTTTCATTTTGTATGAGTTGCTTGAATGGCACGGCATATTTCTAGCCATGGGTGGCCGTAAGAGGTGCAGAAAATGCATGTCTCGGGGCCAAATGTCAGAGCTTGGTGCTGCTGCGAAGCGGAGGAGTTGTGCGCGGGGGATTGCGATGATGCCTGGAGGAGAGCCCAGTGGGCTTGCGTGAGTCAGTCGGCCAATCCTTGTGACACTGCAATCAGCTCCTCCTTCAGTAGGCGGAATGACGGCCGATCCTCTGGCAAACGGCTCCAACACTTGCGCATAATCTGACAGAAGAATAAAAACAATGAACAATGATAAATTTTCTCAACTTCCTTTATTATGAATCTTTGCACACATCCTTGGAAACAAATTCTCACGTTACACTTCTTACAGTACTCTTACTGGCATAAAGTAAAAAGAATTTTATAAGAATAATAAAATTAAATTAAACCAGTGGTGCTTCAGAATGGCACATACTTTCTTGTACTAGTTAGTTTTCTAATTTTTTTTGGTCTGGGCTAGCTTTTTGGTTTTGTCCCAAATTTTTGCCAGCTGTCAACTATTGCCGCTTAAAGTACATTTTTTAAAAAATGTTCTCAGTATTTTGGTTTTGTAATGGTAGAACTGAAATTTTACTTAAAGAATATTAAAGAAGTGTAAAATTTCGGCCCATATGGAAATTTTCATTTATTTATTTATTTATTTATTTATTCTTACATTACAGGCAGATGCCCATTTTACAATATACACATTTTACAGAGTTTGTGCGATGACTAATAACAGAATAGTTTCCACAAAGTTATTTACAATTTAATATGAAATAAACATATAACAATTACTACTGTCTGATCATTTGTGTTTTCATAATTTTGATTTCGCTAAGTTAAATAATACAGTTTCCTTAGCATCAATCAAATCTAAGTAAATACATTTAACATATTACACATTCTTGTGAATGGATTGTTAGAGGTAAAATCATTTCTAAATATTTGTCTAGCGAAGAGATCATGATCTCTAGTTTTTCTGTTTGGGTCTTGAAAACTCAATTCATTCAATAGATCAGAACATAAAAATAATTCCTTTAAATAATTTAAAGACAAAGTCATTGTAGTCTCTCATAGATTGTAGTGATGGATTATTACTTCGTACTGATATATGAAAATAATTATGATCGAGATAGGGATCGGGAAGATCATAATATGACGGTAATGGTGCTACAGACACAGGTTATTGACAAATGCCAGCTCAAGGTTTCTTGCCATTTTTAATTCACAAACCTCTTTCAGGATACTTAACTAGTTCATAAACTGAATTAATTGTACCTGGAACCCAGTTTTTTTATATCTTCACCCCTATATTCTTCATAGCGTAAGAAGAGAAAAAAATTAATAATATGCTTTTCAACAAACAAAAATTGAATTTTGAAGTTATTTCAAGGATGTATTTTTTCAAGTTTATTGCACAAAATTTAAAGCACAGAATACAGTTGATCATTAAAAATTCTGAAAACAATTTGCTGGTTTTAAAAAGGAGTTATCAAAAAGCATGTGTAATTGCAAAAAATAAGGAAGCAGAAAGGGTTTTCATAGTTGCATATAACACAAGAGATAAAATTAACTGACATAGATTATAAATCATTGTTTTAGCCTTTGTCATACAACTTGACTGGGAAAATGCATATTAGCCCTAATATAACTTGATGAATCGCATTTGTGCAAACTTTTTATGTGCAAGAAATGTTAAAACATTAAAAATAAAATAAACTCTTACTTACTTCATACACTTCCTTGAAACACGCCTTTGGTCGATCCAGCACCATGCCTCTTTGAACCCTTTCCACAACTTCTGTGTTTTTGAGTCTGCCATATGGCATTTTGCCACAGGTAAAGACTTCCCACATCAAAACTCCTGAAATGACAAAAAACAAACATTTACTCTGAATGTCGCCAAATTGGCTTTCTTAATAAGTATTTTATCATTATTTTATTGGATGATTGACTGGTGAATTCTTTCACACCTCTCAATTCACTGCAGTACTTCTCTCTCACTCACAAACACTTACACCGGCGGCGCTAGCCGAATTCGTTTACTACGCTCCGTGAAGTCACGAAGGTTAAGCGAATTCGAGACTAGCGGGTTCTTGGTTGGGTGACTGCCTAGGAACCCCGGGATCTAACGCCGTCGAGCCCATGGCCGAAGGGATAAAAGGCACTGACTGACTACGACCTGACGAGACTTGACCTGAGATTATTGTAACGGAGGATTACTCCAGAAATAAAGCAGTGCTTTCTTCAGACTCGATTCCACACACTCTAAGTATCTGAGTACAGTCTTTAACAACCTCCAATGTTTCTTGCATGGTTGGAACACTGTTCACGTCTGTCATTACACTTATCTTTTTCACTAGAAGACCCTTTCACCACATTCACAATACACTTGCTAGTTTGGGCACGACCTTGTGTTTGATGTCAACGTGAAACTGCAGGCTCAACAGCTTTGATGAGCTTAAGCATTTGCTCAGTAACATCCTCCCCTTTCATTCACCTTAACAATTACAAAAATAACCCACAAAATCATCTAACTGAAACCCTTGGCGTTACCTGATTTTGCACTTCTGAGGCAATTTTTTTCACTATGTTTCCTACAGCCGAATCTTCTAGTGCTTTGTTATGAATGTAGATAGGGACTGACAATTCACCATATTAATTGAAAAAGATCTCCAAGATTGACACATCTTTATATATTACATAAAAATAAATTTTACTACAGTTTGTAAATACAGTGAAACTCCGTTTACATGTTTTGTTCATACATATTTTTCACCTTTAAACATTGTTTTCTGTAAGTTCCAGATAAATTCCTATACTTCTCATGTTACGTTATTTCAGATATGCGTTTTACGTTCATATTTTTTCATGCTTATACATTCATAATGTAAGCACCATTAAGACCATACGTCCGAAACAACATAGGTGGCCAATGAGTGGGAACATTTACATTATCATACAGGAACCCATGGAATTTGTGTTTAATTCACCATTCAGGTTGTTTAATTTTGTTGCTATGCAGGGAGTTTCAACTCTCCATTTTAGAATTTTGGACAAAATTACATGATGAACAAATAAGGATGCTAGTGTCATCCGGTGTGGCACTGCATAACGTTCACCAATATTGCATTATAAAACTCCAGTGCATTTAAAGAAAATATTGAAAGTCAACGGAATCAAAGACTTATAATGACAATTTGGCCTGTATCATACGAGCGTTGCATTAATGTACATCACCTAACGCTGATGACAAGAGTTGCGTCGAAGCCTGCGCGCACACAAGTCATGTAACACACATGGACACACAAGTCATGTAACATGCGTTAAGCAACTCATGTGTGCAGGCATCGACATAGCTCATGTCATCACCTTTAGTTAATGCATGTCAACGCAATGCTCCTTTGACACAGGCCTAAAGGACAGTCTTCATTAAGTGCAAATATCAGAACTGTTTTCCACTAGGTGTGACTATGCCTGACCCATGTGTCATCTAAGTAACAAGTATTGTACTTCAGCTTCTGGGCTTAATCAGGTTTTTGTCCAGTTTCCATGATCTACTGAGCAAATGCTGAGATGGCCCATTGTTTTATTTCTAGTCACAAATAATGTAGCTTCATATTTGACAAGTAATGGTAGGAGTAGAGCCGGGGGGGGGGACTATTTTGTTAGCAATTCAAAAATTAAATTTTCAGTTTGTTTATCGATGCAAATAAGTTTTATTTAACTTGGGAGCGAAAATGTCTAGTTTTTACAAGTAGCTAACTTTGCTTCTTTTGAAACTTTTATTCATCATTCAACTTCTTTTTTTTTTTACACCTACATTGACGCAACACGTCTCGTAGCCCCTTAACAAGCATTGAGCGCTTGTACAGTGGAGTAATCCTCTGTTAACTTTTTTTAAAATTTATTTTACGTCTAGTGTACAGTCTCGTTGCTGTCAGTTGTCAAGAGGACCGTCAGATAGCATCTTCGTGTACATGCCTCATACCTCACGCTTCTGCTTCACTACCCAGTGGCCAGAATTCAGAAAAAAAAAAGGATAGGAGCAGTTTAGGAAACTTCACAGGGGTTGGACTAGCCCTTGTGAAAGAGCCAAACTCTTTTTGTTGGAACAAATTTCACACAAGATCAATAGGAATTGAACCCGGTTACTCTTTATGCTTAAAATGTTGGGAAAAGATTCTGGAGTTCAAGAAAACATGCGCAGATGGTACTTCTCCCCCATATGTCACATACAGTTTTTATTGTTTTGACTAAATAAATCAAAACTAACATTGGCCCAAGAGTGGTACATGCCCATGTAAAAATATTGAATTTTTGTTTTGCTCATAACATTCAATTTCAGTTATCTGTTTTCCTCACTTATACATTTTTCCCCTTTTAGTCCCCTGAAAAACATAAGTGAAGTTTTACTGTAAATGGCCAAGAACAAAAAAGTTTTAATTTTTGTTCTACTAAATACACCCAAGTAGCTTTGGTGAGTGTACCAACAACACAGCCCATCAATAAAAAATCTTTATCAGAGCGTAACTAAAATAAAGCACTGATATCATGTAAGGTTTTATAAATTGAATTCCTGTTCTGATGGCACAAGTATTCTTTTGTTCTCTTACCATAGGCCCATATGTCAGACTTAGAAGAAAATCTTGTGTAATTAAGAACTTCTGGTGGAGCCCATTTTATGGGAAATTTGGTACCTCCAGAACTAGTATATTGGTCATCCAAAACATACCTGTAACAAAATAACAATAATTTAAAGACAAATTATTTTTATAGAATAATGATTCTCAAACTGTTGAAACTTATAAACAGCATTTCCTGCACTCAAAGATATTTCATGAAAAAAGACCGAGCATTAGGTTTAAATTTCGTAAATTGGAAATTAAATTTTAAATACGACTATGGTGTAAAATATATTTTAAAATTAATTAAAAATACAAAATAGAGAACAGAAGATAGTTCCAATGATTTAAGGTGCTTTTGAATATTCCTCATACAGTCATTCAGTTCACCTTTATCTGCTTGTATTTATATAACTATATTAGTATAATCTTTTGAACTGTCCAGTAGGTAACAAGATCCAATAGACAGAGAATCACATCCATATAAAAATCAGTTACTCACCTAGCTAGACCAAAGTCAGCAACCTTTACTATGTTTTCCGTTCCGACTAGGCAATTGCGAGCAGCAAGGTCTCTATGAATATAGTTATGTCGTTCTAAGTAGGCCATTCCTTTACAAACCTTCAAACGTAATACAATAAAATAATAATTAGAAAGAAAATTCAGTTTTCATTAATTTGTATCCAAGCAAAATGGTAGAGGAAAGAAAATCACAATTTATTGTGCACAAGGAAAGGTTAGTCAGTGTACTACAAAATGAAATTCTCTTACACCCCATTCTAAGTTATTTTTAAATTAAGATTAACAAAATAAAAAGATATGTGTTACTGCTCCCAAAACACATTAATTTATCCAGAATCATTGGGATTTAGAAGCTTTTTCCTATCCAGCAGGTTCTGCTGCAAAAACAACCAGTAGGGGGATGAGATAAAGTGTAGGAGTGAATCGTTCTGACATTTCCATTCAAAGGAATGCCATCAGAATTTATACAACACTAAAGTGAAAGAGTCAAGGTGAAGAGTACCTTGAAGTTTCTCTTAACCCAGATGTGCTGATGATTGGCACCTGTACTGTTATACACAAGGTGTCTTTGACGACACAATGCATGTTTAATTTTCTTGGCAGCGCAATTCGTCAAATGACATTGGTTGCGTTTTTTTATATCAACATATTCATTTGTTCACTTTGTGTTGAAGAGAAAAGGTCTTTTGTTTAAGTGGGCACCTTTACAACATGGGTGATCATGCATTTTCTGGACTTATGCAACAAATTCTGTCAGAATAGTGGAAAATGAATTTTTGTTAATCTGCAAGCATTAAATGTTATTAACTTTTTACTTTCTTGTATATGTACTGTATATACAGTAATATACATAGTATACAGAAAGTTATGTAAAGCTTCGTGAAAAAACCGCAAATTTTCGACAGAAAAAAGGCATTGCCAGGCCATAAAAACAAGAAGTGGATAAATCCTGTTGCAAAATTAAGAAAAAAAAATCCCCTAATACGTAGAAAAAATTACAGAAATGTAATTTATTTTTACTTGTCTCTCACGTCGGTAATATTTACATTTGAGGCGATTTCTTCACATTATTATATTTATGAGTACATGTTCTTTAAATAATGTCAAATAAAGTTTCTCGAAAACTTAATTTGTTTTCTGAACAAATGAGCTCAAAATTCCGCATTATCAGAAACCATTTTCTCAAAAATGACTCCAAATTTTTGAATGGAAAGTGCTAATTGCACTGTTTAATATGGCATTAACTTAATTTTGATATATTCATTTGTTTTTTCAAAAATTACACAAATATAATATTTTTGAAATACCTCACGTCATTAATATGGATATTTCCATCAATTTGTGCGCATAATTAGATTTGTGAGTAAAAGTGCATCAAATGATTTCAATAGAAGTTTTTCGAAAACTCAATAGATTCCTGCGAAAAACAGCTTCAAATTTCGCATTTACAGTAATGCTTAATCGCCAATTTCTTAAAAACAACTTCAAATTTTTCAGTGAAAATTTCTATTTAGGATGCATTTTTACTCTTCTTTAATATTTTTCAAGTAATAAAACGGTTGTACTACTAGGAAAGCAAAATGTCGAGAAAATGTCAAAAAAATGTACTTTGGGCGACGATAGATGGCAGCTGGTCAGACTGGAGCAAGACCTTAAAGCCAGACCACTCCAAGGAAATTCGAAAACTTTATGCGAGAAAGTCTGTGCAATCTGAAGCACCTCTAGTTTTACACTAGTATGTCAAGGGGGCTCAACGTAGAAAAATTGGACTTCCACTCCAATACTGACTCTCAGTCAACATAAAGTTACCATTTGTTTCTGAACTCTGAATTCCTTCAAATTTTGATAGGATGCACAGATTGTTAGTCAGTTTATTAGACTACTAATTGGTAAATTAATTGGTTAGTTATTGATTGATTCAAACTAAATGAACATCTCACATTACATTATGATAGTTTGGTTACAGCATGACAAAGCAGGAAACTAGAGTTTCATTTCTGCCTTCCCCAGATGTTTTGTCAACAAAAAACCCTGTTCAACAAAAAACAAAGTGAACAATACATACAAAGCAAGTATCATGTTTATTGTTATTTCAATGCTTGAAAGTGTATTGGTCTATGAACTTCTTCCAACTGTGGTGATATAAACCAAATATGTTTTCATTATCTTTTAAACAAAAAGGCCTCTTCTTTTGTAATTCAAAATGTAGAAATTGCCAATATGTTGCAAACCTACAGAGGCAGTGCAAGAGGGACATTTAAATAAAGAACTGATAGAAATGCAGGACCTGAAGAATTAGAAGTGTGAAGGGTGAATGATTATTTTCTCTCAAGAAATGTCAGTTTGTTGATGTTCTATTTGTGTTGCTAGCACATAATTTATTTTTTCTAAACAGACAGTTGGATTTGTATGTTGAGCACCAAAGATTTCAATATAGGTGAACTGGAAAATCTGGTTTTAATTTTGAGTGGGAGTATGAATATCAAAATTTCATATGTTATAAATTTTAGTTTATAGATATATTTCATAAGGGATTGTTCCCCATTTGATATAGGTAAACATCAAAGGAATAATGAAAGGGTGAACAGAAGGATTAAATGAAAACCTGGATGTGTACATAAGACATGCACGGAATAAGCCAAAGAAATATCTATAATTTATCAGCTCCTCCAACTAGCAAAACTCAATGGCTGGCAATCCTTAGAAAGCAAGACAGAAAGGTAGATTGAATGGGATCCTGCAACGTTGTAGTTTCACTAACTGGAAGCAGCAAGTCTGCATGTCTGCAGGAAAAGATAGTGACCATCGTCAATGCAAAGATGTCCAATATGACTGAATTGATCATGCTTATGTTCTTCAACAAAAGCAGACTCCAGCAAGATGCTCACGAAAATTACTAAGTTCTGCAAATTGTTCTAGGGCTTCCTTTTCTGTAATCTCATTATTCTCATATCATGTAAAGTAAATACCTTTCATGCATGCATTTAAAAGTTCAAAAGCTTTATTTTTCAGTATTTATGATGTCTTTTGTATTATTGAAAATCAGTTTCATAAATTAATTGTAAAACTGAATTTGTTACATTACAATCCAACTTCTTTTTTATTATTGTAAATTCTGGTAGTCTTTTAAAAGGAGAGCACCAAACAAGGCAAAATGCCTTGTTTATTATAAAAATGTGAAATACAGTAAAACTTGTCCAAGATAGAACCTGATGGTTCCTTCAAAATGTTTCCATTTTGGCAGGTGCTTTTATAGTGTTGCCAAAAATTCACCACATAACTTCAGCACAGTATTTTCGATAGAATTTTGTTAGTGAAACAAAATAAAGCATAATTTATCAATGAAAATGATGCAAGGAATAATAAAAAAGTCAAGAGTGAAACACAGAGCAAATATAGGACGAGCATGTTTTCTGCATTTTCTTTCACAGTGAAAGAGTTTTGCACATACGCTTTATAGACTTTTCAACACACTAGCACACAGCTTTCTTACACTGTACTGTAAGACAAGACAGCATTGGCGGAATTCTATTGTCCACTTCAGGAAACATGGTGAAGCTTTTGAGAAGTGAATGGGATGCGGATGGCCAACATTAAAGATTCAAAGATACAGCAATGAAGTAGCTCTTAATGCGACCTTGAAAACCACACAAAAGCTAGAGAAAGTGGCAGCGAAACAGTTGCCGACTTAACCAAAGATTCCCTGACAGCGGGTATAAGAGGAAAATGTATCATTTAATTTATTGTCCAAGGACATGATCATTTGCACTATTCCATTCCAAAGAGTGCTGGAAATTTAAAAATAAATTTCCTTCTTAGCCAGGTAATCACTTTACATTCTCTAAAAACTATTCAAATTCCGCGTTAGGTTTCCAGCTTATAGTGGTCCTTTTTACGTATATAATGGTTCAGTCCAAGATTTTTTGTCCGGGATAGCACGTTTCCATCATAGACAACTTATACTGTGTATACTAAGATAGAGAAGGAAAATTTCATAGAAACTTGCACCTCCTGAAAAATTCCTATACACAAAAATAGGTATCAACAGATTGTGTGCTTGTGCATGTGGTGTGAGTGTGGTGGGCGGGGTGGTTGCAGTGTATGTGCGGGGTAGGTGCAGCATGTGTGTGCGAGAGAGAGAGAGAGAGAGAGTTGAGTAAGTGTGTGTTGAAAATTATACCATACAGTTCTGAGGTCTGATTTTAAATTACTCTTGTTGACTTAGAGATGTAGAGACACTAACTGAAAGTTGTATTTAACTTTGTAAATTATCTATGAGAAGAAATTACACAACTAAACTTTTATTAAAAAAATAAAACATTACCTTCATTTTCACAATGTAAAATACTTGTGGGAGAAAAGCAAATCCTGAAACTACTATAAAACTGCTAATACAGTGATTGTTCATGTTCTATTTCAGTTCATATACAGGTCAACAAAAGGAAATCTGTTGTTAAAACAGTTCAAAGATTTTGGAAGGGAGTTACAATTGATCTCAAAAATGACAATAGCAAAATACAACAGATTTCAGTCTCTTAAATATAAGAATATTCATTTATTTATGAACAAAGCTACTGATTATAATATTCTATATAATTAATACTTCACATAGTTCACACATCTTCACTTTCAAACTTTTTGGAGGGGGCTAAAAAAGTGTTGGCAGCAAAGGGAATACCAATTTTCTCTCTTTGCCTGAACCAAGAGCAAATTAATTTTTAGAATTTTGCATGTTATTGAAAGACTTCAAGTTCAGTGAATTCTTGACATTATTGAATTTATGATGTTTGGGGAATTAATTTTCATTTGATGTTATGTTTGTTGATTCAAAATGTTTATTTGAGGAGACCTTTGTATAAAGTAGGTCATTCCGGAAGAAATTCCTTCTTTCTCTCACTGTTCTTTGACATAGGGCTGGGGGTCTTCATGAACGGTTGTGACTTGAGTGAACTTGTTGTGAATAACAGTGTGGAAGACCTTGAGAGATATTTATTGTACAAGTGTTGGTTGTTGTTGTTGTTGTTGTTGTTGTTGTTGTTGATGATGCTGTCGACAAATCATACTTCTGAAGGAAGAAAGAATCTCTACTGATTTAAGAGAGAATACATTCCTGAAAAATTACAGATCTTTCATTACTGTAATCTGTACCCGGGTAGTGAAATTTTCAAAATAAAATAATGTTATTTTGTTATCATTACCATTAGTAGCAACAATTACTAATAAAATCATGAAATGAACTAGTGTAAAATGTGTCCAAATAATAGTGTTTGTTACAAAGTGCCAGAGTGGGATTGTCATATTTTGAAAACCTAGTTTGTTTTGTTTTGTATGAATTCTATTATTGGAAATTGTCTTAATGCAAAACTAATACAAAAAGTTGAGTGCTCTCTGGAAATCAAAGCCAGAACCATGTGTGCAGGAGGTGAATGTACCTCACAGAAACAATACCCATAAAACGATTAACCTACAGTTTGAATACACACTTTTACTAAATTAAGTTTAAATTAATTTACATGAATTGCTTACATTTTATTAAATATTACTGTTCTGAATTTTGGAAATTACATTTCTGTCATTTGATGGAGCTGCAACTTCCAGTTTGTTAGGGCATCAGCTGCCACTGTTACAAACGCATCTTTCCAGACACCAAGAAAATGAAAGCTATTGGCTAATTGTAAGTGATTTAAAGGAAGTGACACATGGAGGTGCAGAGGAAGCAGTTTATTCCCTATATTTCTACCAACATATCACACTAACATACCTGGATACACATGTCTAATAACATCCCCACATTACCACTAAGAGATGTTTCATGCCGCCTGAGATAATTTAAAAGGGAGCCATGCCGCATATATTCAGTAACTATGTAAATAGGTCTATGTTTGCTGCAAACACCATAAAGTTGCACTAGGTTCTGATGCTGCAGTTTTCTGTGGACATAAGAAAAATGAAAATATAATTATATTCTACTGACTCATACATTTTATTGAATGATGTTTATTAATAAAAATATCCATATGTTATGTCCATGAACATACGTCATAACTTTCGCTTCCTCGATAAAATCGTCTTCCGACATGGTGCCCTCTTTCATCATCTTCACAGCTACGTCAATGGAACCCCGCCATTTCCCTCTTCTCACTACACCAAACTGCCCAGACCCAAGTTCCTCAAGCAGCATCAGTTCTTGGGGATCTATTTCCCATTTATCTACAATACAACAAAATATTTGTAAAGAAATGTGAACATGAGATGGACCAAACCATGCAGTGAAGTTATAAGGAAAAAATTAGAGTTGGATTTTGTATCACTTCTAAAACATGCAATTATATTTAGAAAAGATATTATTTTTTAAGCCATTTTTTTCAGCTACAAAAACCTGAAATGCATCCATCCAGTGATAAGCAAAATAAATTATAATCTGAAGTAATAAGTAACCTATTTTAATTATTTCTGAAGTTCTGAAAGTACATGATCTTCAGTTTCTTTAAGAAGTTCCCACAAGGCATATTATGCAACATAAAAGTACAGTCATGATAAACTAGTAAATCAGAGTTTATTAAATTTAAAAACCTGTTTAATGAATACCATTTAGGAGGAGAAAATCTTTTTGAGATCATGCATTATCCAATCCTTCTTAGAAGCTATACATTCGGATACAAGAAAAGAACAAGAAAATTTTACTAAATAATGATATACATACATTCCATCAACAACATTTAATTAACTACTTTTCAATGTTAAATTGTATCAATAAAAAATTGTATTTTAGTTTTTTCACTTAAAAAAATTATATAATCATCTCTTTTGTCAAGTATTCAGAATTGTTTGTACACAGGTAGTAGAACTGGTAAAGAACCAACATACCATGACTAAGGCCTGCAGTAGCTGGTGCAGGACGGTCACAGGGGCTTGTCTTAAGTCGTGACGCCAAACCACCACTATTGTGACGATGATAATTCACCAACTCAGGAATAGTTTTAAAAGGATGTTTTTCTGACAAGAAAAAGTCACCTCGAGAATTTTGCTTGATATGATAATGTTTTACATGTGGATGAGGGCTAAAAAACAAAGGAAAAAATTATTATTATTTTAAGATAAAAATATTTCACCAATTTTTAGAATAATTTTTTAATCAGTATATTAAATAACGTTCTTCAAAAATAACACTTGTAGTTTAAGTTAGAGTAACAGCCAACAACAACTATCTAATATCTTCAAGATGGCTTAGGTCTTTTCCTTGGTTTATTAATGAGAAACAAAACTTTGTATTCCTTTTAAAGGAAATTACTTTATTTAATTTATTCATTAGTAGGTGTAAAGGTCATAATAACTATTTTTCATGATTCTGTTAATCACATTAATATAACAAGGAAACATGATGCTGTTTCCTTATTATATTGAATAAATAATTAATAATTTTCACTGGAAGATTAGATATAAAAGTTATTGCCAATAAATGAACATTCAAAAATGAAATTATCTTCAATTAGAAATGGAATCAGTAACAATCAAAAGAAGTAAAACTAAGAACAAAGTCCAGGTGAATTCTTGCAGTAATTGTTCAAAATAGATTAAATTCATCTAATATTTTTGTTTAAAAAAAAATTTACAAGGTACAAATGGATTTTTAAATAAATTTATTACACCTATTCCACGAAGGAAATTCCTGGCTTAATTCAACCTTCAAGCAACTGCCCAGACACTATCTCTACCATAATGAAACTATATTAAGTAAATGTACTTCTATAATCTTTGTTTTCAAATAAAATCAGTACTCACACTTTTGTATATAAAGAGAGAGTGTAGAGACCCTTGGTGGATGAGTTGCGTACAACAAAACAGCCCTCCTTCTCTTCTTGTTTTAATAAAGATTCTGCCCGCTGCCGGGACATGTCTCCAACATACCATCTGCAAGGACGTTTAAATTAATGAAAGAATCTCTTAACTGACTGTCTAATTTTTGTTTCTATATTCTTCTTCTTCTCCCTTTTTAAAATTATAGACAATCGATCTCGTACTATTGTTAAATCTTTATAACTCACTTCTTATGATTAAAATAACTATGTACAATATTTCAGACTTAGTTTCCATTATCAAGCACTGGAAAATAATAAAATTCACACATTTCTGAATGAGTATGATGTAATAGATTGGAGGCCTTAACTACAATAAAACATGCTATCTTTGCCTTAGGCAAAGGGATGCATGGACTGTAGTGTCTTCAGTTGAAGTCTACCGATAAAGTTTTGCAGTTTCGACAATGCAGTGGCTTGTAACCCCCATAAAAATCTGTTGTGTCTCCTGCTGCTGGTAACTCATAAGCACATGGCGGCCTTTGAACTTTGTTACAGGTAGGGAGATTAGCAGCAGCTGATTACAGAGCTTATTCTTCCTGGCCCGCAAGTGGTCACATTCCCATTGTGCCGATAGTAAGTATACATAATTGACTAAATAAAATGACAAAAAGATACCAAAGTTTCGAGTTCACAAAACAAGCAAGGGAGAAAATGATATAATTGACAGCAAGAATGATTTTTCTTCTTTGTTTCTCAAGGTCTCCAGCTTGAAGAAAAAAATTATTGAATTTTTTGAAAGTTTTTGAGTTTTTTCTTACACTGATGAATCAGTTTTACTAGCAATACATTTAAATATTTTAGCCACATTAAAATTTTTCGTGTAAATAATTTTTTATTAAATATAAAATTTGTAATTAATATTCTTATTTATTAAAAATTTAGGTAAATATATTGTTGCAAATTGATCACATATGTAGAATAGTTAACTAATTTCCGAGCTACAAACCTATAAAAATATTGAGAAAAAAAATACATACGGAAATGCCTGTCCTTTTGCACAAAATGAATTTTAAATGCCCATCAATTTGAAAATTGAAACTCTGTTTCAGATGATGGCAGCCCTGACTTTTAGTTTGGCCTAATTGGAGTTGCGTTGGAAAGTTGGAGGTATGCCAAAATTTGGTTGTGAAACTTACTCATATTTTTGTAGTCCAAGAAGTTCCTTTTCTTTGACATAATTACTAGGAATATAGCCAACAGCACTGAAAACAAATAATCCAATTTCATTAGTTAACAAAACAAAAGCCTGTGTAACCATTGTATTATAATTATCTGCGTTATCATTAAATTTTTCTTAATCAAATCAGTCTCACCCATGTTCATCTTTAACTCTCCACCAGTGCTCTTGTGAGTCGTCTAGCACTTCATACTCTGCTCCCTGAAAAGTTTCATTTTTAATCTAGGATTTCTTTCAAGATAACAAGTGTCATTTGGTGAAAGAATTTTCTCAAATATTCACTTATAATGTTAATATATCTCATATAATATACCTTTTTGAGCATAAACGGTAAAAAGTAGTCAGTAGATCTCTTATTTTCAATTACTTAAATCATAATAATAACATTACATATCCTTTCCAAAATTAACTCTCTTAATTTAGTACATTAAAAATTCAATAATTTAGCACAATATTTCAAATACGAGACAAATTTAAGAAATTCAATAATTAATGTTAATTAATGAATTAACTTACAATGACAATTACAATCTTGAAAAATTCAGAAGAATTATGGAATTTAAGCGTTAAAATATGTTGATTGGCAACAAGTCCATAAAGAAATAGGTATTCCAGACAAATCCATTTCCCGGTTGTGGATAATTTTTTGCGATATGCAACACCAATTATCAGGAATTTAGACACCATTTTTAAGATGCAGCGGAAGGATTATAAAGTAGTAATAATCTCAATAATTAATGACAAAAGTTTAATTAGAAAACCTACCTTCTCCAAGGAAAGGTCACCGCCTTCAATTGCTTTAAAATGATAAAGGGCCACAACCACTTTGGGTCGAATCATCAGCTCCTCCTGTAATTAAAACATCCTGATTTTCATAACAATTCAAGGTGCATAAATTGAGCCCCTTATAATGCTAATACAAAGAAAAGTATCATCATCAATCTTTCCCTTAAAATGGTTTGTTTGTTAAGGACAACATTCTTCACTTCTAGAATTTTACTTTTTATGCATTAAATCACTTTAAAAAAAATTAAAAGATAACAAATTTCACACTTTCAAACATAATACAACTTCCTTACATCAGCAGACATCATGCATTAATAATTTTAATTTCAAGAACTGAAATAACAACATTTTAGTATTCATATAATTCATAATATTGTGATAGATATACAGCATTATAATTTAATACAATTTTATTTCCTACATCACATAACAAATTTGATTAAAAATATATGAACAATACCTTTGTTTTCACTGGTCCTCCAGGCATGATGACTGTTGGTGTACCTAATAACAAAGAATTTTTGTTTAGAAAATAAGTTATTCTCAAACCACTTTAGTGAATCTGCTCTGTATTCACACCATCAGCATTATAGCAAAAATATTACAAGATTTCCCTAACATTCCATTCCACTATTTAAATAGATAAAAGAACGATTCAAAATAAAATTTAATATTAATTAGCGCAAATCAACAAACAATCAATCATTTAAAGACAATATTCTGTATATTTAAAGCATTGTATGTTCACTTTAGAGATTCTAAATTACAAAGAAAACAACCCAACCTTAAAGAGATACATCCAAACTGTTTTTAAGAATTAACTAAATATATAATATTTTAAGATTTTTAAATTATTGAGTCTTTTATAAATTACAGTCTTTTATAAATTACTGAGACCTCTTTATCGGTTTTCCTACTAACATTGAAACTACACACCAACTACCTACATTGATACCACGCAATGGACCCTTCACAAGTAGCATACCATTACAACAATACTTCATGATCTCTACATTGTAAGTAGATGTCTGTTTTCTAGGGTATCAACATTACATGTTCATGAACTATCTCTCTAAAAACCTCTCAACAGACATTTCTTAATAACAACAGTACTAGAATAACACTGCAGAGTTTACAAATCAAATACCATAAAACCATTTAAATATGTTAGAAAATCATTACTGAATGACACATTTTCTATTAATAATTGGAATTTTCTTTTTAACAGGTAATTACAGAATATAACTTAATAAAAGGTGAAAGAAATATTGAGGGTACACACATCGAGTGTCCTAGGGTCCTGTTAGCTGCCCCTTGCCCACACAATTATGTAAATTTATTAATAAAATTTATCACATTTATGGTAAATGGTACTTTTGTTTTAAATCCTGGCATTAATTTATTGAAAATACCATCAATTTCTGTAATGTTTAAGTTATTATTATTGTTATTATTATTGTTATTATTATTATTATTATTATTATTATTATTATTATTATTATTATTATCATCATCTTTTGCTCAGTACTGACCAATTATTTCAAATAAAATATCCAAAATTATACTTTTATGTATCAACACATTCATTAGAAGTCAAATTTGATCAAAACACAAGTACAAAAGTTCAAAAAAATTAGAAGTGCAAAACAAAGTAAACTGACAATAATATGACAAACTTTATTTGCTAGTATTTCTCCATTCAGCATTCTCTGCAATGACTGACTGGGAAGTTCGAACTTTGAGACCCAATGGTACTGGATTTTCGACACAGCTTTATAGCTAGGTCGAATTCAGCCATTGCCTGGGAGAGAATTGTAGTGTCCGGATGCTCTGATCAATTTCCCGTGCTTTCTCCAATTGCTGTCAGACTGTGTGCAATCTTCCCTTCCTCGTACTCCCTTCCATGCATGCCCCTTACACACACACACACTTCTCCACCACTCATGTTGGAACACCAGTCAGGAGTTAAGAGTTTGTTCGGGTTGGGATGGTACCCATCTGTGAGGAGATACCTAGAGGAGGGAAGTTCTTCACACGCAGATTTGTAGGTCAATATTGAACCTCACCATCCAGTGAGGGAACAACACTGCCTCCTCTGGGACAAACATTCAATACACTAACAGGACTAATCAACACAGCAATTGATACACCCCAAAACATGAAATAATCAATCACAAAAGACTAACTCAAGTATACAATTGCCTTACAAGAAAATGAAAGCTTTTTTTCAAAACTGTGCTGCATTAGGCATTTGATTCTTTATTTCCTGAACATAATACCATAATATGTGTTGTGTGTCTGCATGCTTGATGCAATGCCTGCAATGTTCTTTCTTTTTTACATTCAGTGTAATTCATCTATAACATTAACTTAAACACTATAAATATTAATATAATTAAATATTCCACTACATTAATTAATATTTTACAAATAAATTAACTTTTCACTCAAAATAATGAGGAAAAATATAATTGTAAAAAATATTTGACATTAAATTTTTTAAAATTTCATTTAAAATATGTAAAAGTTAAGGTACTTCAGTCATGTTAGGCAGTTTTTCCAGTCAATTTATTGAGTAGAAATTTTTAGTGTTTTAATGAAGAAGGTTTACAAAAAATGTAATTAAAACATACTTTTTATTAAATTTTCAATTTACATTTTTATTTCAAGAAACAGTCTTTGGAGAAAGAGATATGCTTCAGATAGCAATGCTAAAATAATTATATTTTATAAAAAATAATAAAGTGAAAGGTTCCCACACAAACAAATGTTTTTCTTTCAAAATTAAACTGCATATGATGTAGAAAAAAATAGTTTTTTCCAGAGACAATATTATGTGTTATTTTCATATACACTCAGCCCATTCAAGACAGTAAGGCATCATTTCATTACAATTCATGTTTTTAGATACATACTTAATTAATGACATGCATATATCTTATATTTAGTTGTAAATTCCCTGTTATGATTGTAGTTCACTCAATTTCTTCATCAGGAACTTGTAATTTTTCGAAAAAGTTAACAAGCATCCGAAAACGGACGTAAATCGCTATATTTCACAATTAGGTATTCGCGAAGAATTGTGGATCAGATCGAACACCTGTCAGAACTGCATCTAACTTGTTACCTTACCTGCCATTCAACAACGGTATTCCGTACGTAGAAATTGTAATTATGTCGCTCGGCCACGCAGAGGAATCATAAAAAATCCTCTTGAACACCATAACAAACTCAAACAAGTTGATGGATTTTCTTCGTGAAGGCGCTGGCAACTGTGAGGTACGAGGAAACTAGTGCGCAATGCTAATGTGAGAACTGCTACCCTGATCACAAACGTCACATCACAATTACATCCTTGTACGTTTCCGTCATTGGGCGTTTTTTTTCCTCTTTTCAATTCTTCCCATGTGTCATGTCGTGTCCTAATTCACGTGTTTCTATACATGTTCTATTTTTGCTCGAAGTACGGGCTTATTGCCGTACGGATGAAGCGGAGACCCACATAGCAGGAACATTTTACACGCACCACTACAGGTGTTCACAACAGAATTAGGGCAGATTCTACAACCAAAACACATCCCCAAATGTTCGCGGGCGCGCAACCGAATTTCACTGTGACAGCTGAAATCCACACTAGACGCCACCCAAATGTAGCAGGTGGCAGAAGCTGGTCAGCAACCTCTCAGGTGCATGCCAGGTTCCCTCCTCGTTCTCTCCAGGTCGAGCGGGCGCCGCATTGGCTACTCCGCGTGACGTCACCCAAAGCACCGCTATCCAGCTGATGTTCCATGCAGCACGAGTCCAAGAGCAGAATATTGGCCGGAACTTTCGTTTAACGGAGGGCGCCCGCGCGCAAGCCAACTCTCGATCCGAATAGGAGACGCTCTCTTATCGCTTCCGAAAACGACACCATTTGGCAAGAAAAGTACGAAATGCAGGTAAATTACAATTAGGTGATTGTGTGAAGTGATTGTTAGTGGCGGATTTGCACTTAGGGCGCCCCTGGGCACTACACTCCATGCCGCCCTTCTTTTGTATTCTTTATTTTTTTTAATATAGACAAAGTTCGAATAAGCATTAATTCAATTAATAAAAATACAAATTTTAAAAGTAAAATAAATATCATTACACAAAATAAACTAAAATCTCTCGCATCTAGCTGACTGGACACCGAATTGGTCGATGAGAGAACCTCAGTATATTGATTTTAAAATTTCGCATTGTATTGCCAACAACGCAAGCGCATTTATTCGATATTCGGTCATTTCTGATCTGAGGTAGTTTTTCACACTTTCAAACGATAAGATCTTTCAACGATGCAATTACTTATTGGTTTGCAATCACCCGGTATGCAGTATCAACATTGGAATACACCATGTACAAGTCATTTTTACGAAAAAATTTCATCAATTCCATTCAGGAAAAATTTTCAATATTTTTCTAAGCGCAATGTGCATGGGAGGGTAACATTTCATTTCCCAATGTACCTTCTAAATCCATGTCACAGGAGTCTCGCAAATGGTTTTATTTTCTTGTACATTGCTTACATTCAAATTTCAAAGTTCTAAAATTATGAAGACCTTTCCACTGATCTTCTTGTAAACTTCGTTTATTCCACTTAACTCGCAAACTAAGTTATCTAAAATCACGTAGAACGTATTGGCTTTGAAGTGATTGCGGGTAAACTGTTAGTTAATTATTAATGAAAAAGTTCACTTTTTTGTACAATTGAGTTAAATCGTGGTCATGTAAACCACATATTTTGGGGCAAACAAAAATTCAAATGATTTACTTGATTATTATCCGACACATAACGAATTGAAGCAAAAAACTAGTGGTGCTAAAACAATACGTACTTTCTAGCCCATATTTCACGCAAAATTACTAAAATTTTCGAAAATTTGTACATGACCTTATTTCAAAATCTATCTTTAAGAAAAAATTACATTACGGTAAAAAATATCTATCTCTAATACTTTATTTGTAGGAAGACTCTGAAAGAAGTTTGAACTTTTACAATTTTCGAAAAAGCAGGGTTTTTAACTAACATGAGATCTGCACCATTCTCTTAAACGTCCTTCACACTAAACAAAAACGATAACAACAAAATTTAATTAAAAACGATAGAGCCAATTTTTTTTGAAAATTAGGAAAACGCAATACATTATAATAGTTATTTATTAACCAAGAGCGTTGTAAGGGTTCCAATGATCGAGCGGTCACAAAAAGCCTGAGGGCTTTTTATCACCCGAGATCATTAGAACCAGTTAACGCTCGAGGTACATTACTCGAGATTTTACATTTTACGTAATTTTAATGAGTCCTATTTACTAATTAACTAATAAACTAACTTGACTCGATTTGTTATTTCATATTTCTTTCCCATAATTCCTTCTGGAAGAGAGCATATAGCAACATTTAAATGCTTTCATATTTCCCTCGTCACCACGATCTTTTCAATCCAGGTACGTTACGCAATTAAGTATCGAGCTCCGTATCGACTGCAATATAAAGCCATAACGTATCAGTGAAAAAAAAATGAAGGATACTTAAACAATGAAGGAATCATTCTCCATTTTATACCATCGAGATTCCCGTTCCTGGAGCTCTATTCTGATAATGAATTCGTAAAATTTTCGTTCGCAAACTACATGAAGTAGAAGCAGCAATTGCGTAGATTGAAGATATCCTTAACAAAAAATAACGCAAGTTCCTAGTACATTCGTATTGTACTGTCGTCAGTGTTTAGAAACAGTACGTGTCGGAAGTTAGCATTGCCGATGTCGAGAACGTACGATCGAATACGAGGAGGCGGACACGCAATGAACTCCTCCGCCTCATTCAACTATTCTTCTCTCGGTGTATTTATTGTTGTTTGAAATATTTCTCTCATTTGCAATTGGAGCGTTAATAGGGAATTTCCTTAATTAAAAATTCTGGGGGGACGCCAAAAAAACTTTTACAATTTTCGAAAATGTAGAGAATCCAACGAAAATTAAACAAGCCAATTTTATAGGTTTTTTTTGTAACATGTTTTACTAGTAGTCTACGCGGCCCCTTTCAAAATTTTCAGGGGTGATGTCTCCCCCGTCTGCGCACGCCTATGCCAGTCGCAGCATTTAACAATTCCCCGCAAATCTGCCCAAAGAGTGATAGCGTCGCCTTTCCCCCAAATGGTAACTACAAACGCATTGCTCATGAACACACGTGTTCTGTAGGCAGTCGCGAGTCACTGAAAGTCACTTGAAAGGGTCGGGAGACGAGCGAAGACGACAAAAGCATTGTGGAGTTGCTGTTGCAACGTCCCAGAAGCTGAACGCTCCTTCATCACCTTCATCATTGGTAGCGCGTGATATTTTCCCCAGACAATCAGAGCAAGAAGATATTTATCAAGGTGATTATTCTTGTTGGTGACAAGAAACAAAGGAAGCAAGAAAACATTTTCTTGCTCTCTATTAGTAGTATGATTGGGAGGATGAAGCAGTCTCGTGGCTCGTAGTTTTTGGAAGAAAAAGAGAAGAGAGATTCACTGCTGATTTACACAACATTGTCTTTAGTCCAGTCACAAGGTATCTGACCCAAGAACAAATTCCGAAAGTTGTTTTCTCAACGGTTCTATAGGTTTCTGTGGGTGCTGAATTCGAGTTTGATTTCTGCCACCTCAAAAACGGTCGGCTTCACAGAGAAAATAGGGGGGGGGACCTAAAAATTTCGCCCCGTTTTTAGTTTTGCGCTTAATCTTCAAAACTATGCGTTTTAGCGAAACAACTGTTATTTACAAAATTAAAGTAGAGCAAATGTCCTACAAAATTCATATATTAACTTTAATTTTATGAAAAAAGTTCAGGTTCTAAAGCGCGCTGAAAAACTCTTACTTTTTGGGCCTGTGACCAAAGCTACAGAATAGCTCTTTCCAGCCATTGTGTCTCGCGGCGACGCTCTAGTTTCACTTTATCACGCTTGAAAACAACAATTGTGAATAAATTGACACTGTTAAATGATTAACACTCCGATACTCACAGAATCAGTAATGGACGCATTTACTCGCGCGGAGTATCTGTAATCCCAAGCCTTAGATAACCAAAAGAAGACGAAAATCAGGAAATTATTACAATGCGTTCTGTGCAACACAATACATTTATAACTATGTTTGGTCAATGTGTGCCAAATTATAACGTAAACGAATAACACTAAAGAAGAAATTTTAGGTATTAAACAAATTCATTGAGACCACTGTAAATCTCGACAGCGACATACTATATAATTCCCAAAGAAACAACAGCAATAGAGATAATTCCGATTCTCGCGCGTTATATGCAGAACCTTGTAGAAAATTTTGGAAATTTGTAACTTGCATAGTATTCCACGAACTATTTCATGCGCCGGCTTGGGATAGCTGAAATATCACCCTCACCACGCACTGACGTGATTGACTCTTCAGCGATAAACCAACATTATGCGCTGGTGCCAGATCGGTAGTCAGAGTGAAGTTAGTTTGCCACATCACGAACTTATCGTAAAATGATATGAACCTGTAATATTTGCAGTTTTATTAGGTGTGCATAATGCCTTACAGGGAGGGGGCTATTTGTGATAAAACGTTGGGAGATGGAACCCAGGCAACTTTTGTGCAATCTTTCGTTGAAGCGAGTGAGAGGCGACAGAATGGATTTTTTTTCAATTTAAATGTAACACACAAATTGAAGTCGACGCGAAGTATAAGAGGCAACACGTAAACGAAAAATTGATTTCTGTTTATGCGAAGAGCTCACGAAGAGGCGGAATCACCTCAACTGTGTTCATATACACTTCACTCTGTCTTGAAAATTCATTGTTTTATTTGTGGTCAGGAGATACTACGAGACTGCGAAAAAACAGACCATAAAGCTTCCTTCGAAATGCAATCTAATATACCCAGTGTGGAAATTAGCAGTTAGAGAAACTGTTTTTTGACTCGCGAGGAATCGTAATGACTTTGGACGTTCTATAGTATATCCGTAATAAATTAATGACTTATTATCTGTTGATACACAGTATTATTTCATGATCATGTCCCCAAATGGGTCAGGAACAGAAATAATAGAATCAGCGATGCAAAATATTTTTAGTTTCCTTGAAAATAGTGACGAGGAATACCAATTTACCATTGAAAAATTGATAAATGTGATTGATGGTGATTTTCCTCCATCTCCAAAAATCGTTGAAGCACGTCTTCTTGAAAAGGATGGGAGCGATATATTGGTGTCAAGTACACCTTATGTTTTATGTTTCAAGGATTTACAGATACTCGGCGCGAGCAAATACGTCCCTATTGATTTTGTGAGCATCGGAGTGTCAATCGTTTAACAATGCCGACTGTTTGTTCACAACTGTTGTTTTCAAGCATGATAAAGTGAAACTAGAGCGCCACCGCGAGATACGATGGCTGGGAAGAGCTATTCTGCCACTTTGGCGCCAGGCCCAAAAAGTAAGAGCGACGTAACACGCCGTGAAGTAAAAGCACAGAGCAACGCAACACGCCAACATGTAACGCGCTTGGAACGATGATGCGCTAAGGAACAATTTTATGTCTCGCCGCTCGTGCGTGGCCGCTGTCCACTCTTGGACTTGAAGGGTCCAGGTCTGCGACCTGTTTTGCGCATCACGAAGATGAAAAGTGTTGGTAATATCAAGTGTACTGCTGTGCGCAAAAGTACGTGTGTCTTGTTCTATCAAACAGAATGATGCGAGTGTTGTTCGAGAAGTGGATAAGGGACATCGCACCGCAGGAGAACACTGTGTTGGATACAGTTTCTAACCTCATTATTGGTGAACACTGTCCAGTGTATTTTCTTTCTTTTCGGGAAGCTTAACAGCCCACAGATTTATTTTTATTCGAAGTGTGATTCTATTCAAATACCAAATACTCTCATCCATATCCTGTGTTTCTTAGAACCGGGCTTCAAGCTGTGCGTGAACATTAAATTCGTTATACAGTTCACAATACCGTCCTACAACGCACGGTCTTGGGATATATAACAGTAATAATAATAATAATAATAATAATAATAATAATAATAATAATAATAATAATGAGAAGATGAAGAATGGGATGTTGCTTACAACACCCAACACCGAATCCCCCCCAAGTATAATTGGTAGTTGGTTGGTGATTCCGGGCGCGACAACAGCAGTGGTCATTAATACCGTAAGTGTAGTGCATGTTTTTGGAGGTGGTGATCTCCCGCTGGATGGCGAGATCCGGCGCCGACCTACCGTCAGCTAGCGGGGTTTCCCCTAACCAGGACTCTCCCACCAGCGGAGCACCGCCCCAGCCGGGACAAGTTGTCAGCTCCCGGCCGGTCTCCCGGAATATGTGGAAGTGTAGTGTGTAACGTAGTGTGTAACGTGCGTGTGTAGCGTGCACGTTAGTGGAAGTGTGTGTGTAACGGGGAGAGGATAGGACAAGGAACAGAAAGGAAAGATTGAGGGCGGTCCGTAGCCCATTTGTTAGGGTACTGCTCCAGCATTCGCCTGATGCTGAGCGGAGAAACCACGGAAAACTCCCGATCAGAGCAGCCGGCCGCTAGAATTCTCCTCCAGACAGACGACTGAATTCGACCTAGCTGAAAAGCTAGTGTCGAAAATCCTGCCGGCGTGGGGAGTGGGAACCTAGGACCTCCCGGTCAGAGGCTCTGAAGGGACATGAGTTGATGCACTGAGCTCCCGCTCCCGGTCCCAAGGATAAGTAAACCTGCTCCATTACGGATGAGCACGCTAGATTCCGGCGGGGCTTGCGCACATGCCCTGATGCCTACGTAATTACCTGAATCTCCAGGACTAGGAGGCTCCGGGGGGGCCCACGACGTCGACGCTTCGCAACCTTCAGTTGCCCGGATGTTCTGGCGACAGCAGGACCAGCGCTTGCCACTCCACAGGCCTGGGTGGTAGTGATCAACAGGAGCGGCACATTTCATACACACTGCAACGACATCAACATGAGCATCTCAGAGAGAAAAGCAAAGCTGGCAGAATTTTCTTCAAATTACACACGAATAAAAAAACTTTTCACTCCCTTTCATGTTACATATTTCATAATATATTTTTCCAACAAACGCTACAGTCGAGAGAATGTGAAGCTATCACACCACACACAATAAAAATTAGTGGTGTTAAACAATGGCACAGTCTTTCTCGTTCTAGTTACTTTCGCATTTCCAACAGAGGAATGACGCAGCATGACGGCCGAAACGTTGGTATGTACGCCTAGGACGCGCCGTCTCCCAGACAATAAGTATGTGCAGGAAAATGGCGTTTACGTCATGTTCTCCAGTGCACTTAGTACTATCGGAAGAATAAATTGAAAGAGAAAAATTGGTTCTGTTTTTGAGAAAATCTTGTTTTTAATATTGCCCTTATTTCACTAAAAGTTGCATGAAAACTACTAAAATCTAAAAAAGTACATGGCGTTAATTAACGAACTAATTATGGAGAACAAATTTCACCTGAAGAAAAAATATCCTTCATTAAAGTAGTTGCAAGAGGCGGTTCAAAAAACTGTCAAACTTTTGGATTTTTCAAAAATTATGTGTTAACAATTAAAATCGGGCCCATGTCATCTTAAAAAGCTTATTTCAGTCCATTCTTATAAGAAATTTTAAGAAAAAAATTAGAAAATTTTGAAAATGTCCAAGGGCTTCAAGTAAAACATTCCCAAAATTTGAATAATTCTTTTCTAAATCGCAGGGTTTCAAGTTAGGTCCGGTCACGATAGAGGAATAGTCATTTTGGCAAATATCCTACGAATAGTTTCGGCCCTAGTGTTGTTCAAAAAAGGCTGGACGTTTTGAAGAAAAAGAAAAACATTTTCGGTATGAAGGAATTACACAATGCGGATTCTGACTATGCTACATATTAGAGAAAGTAATTTACTATAATAGGAACAAGAAAAATCCTTTTACGGTATTAGGGAGACATACAACTTGTTTTCTCTCGGAAAACGGCACTTTTTGCCTCAGCACTACACATCTTTCTCAATATGACATATTACTCCATATGTACGTAGGTATACGATAAAATAAAAGTAAAAAAGTGTTATAAAATATTTATTTCATTATTGTCATTTTAAAATTAAATTCAGCTTAATAAAATTCGCACACGTTATAAAATGCAGCAAATTTTTAATTTAAAATGGCTTTAAACGAATTTCATGTTTCTAAAATCACGAAGTAGGGCAACCAAGAAATTCTCGAATTTCAATTTCTACACTTCACAAGTAGTACATTTAATTTACTTATTTGCCTAATAAAACCTACAGGTATCTGATCTGAAAAATCATTCAAGATCCAGTTTGAACTGTCGCCTCTACATAAAGCAATTTGATTATGTGACAAATACTCCCAAAAATCTCAGCAACAACGATATTGTTACGATGCTCTTGATTAATCGACAAATCATTCGTATCTTCCTTCCACATGTTCCATATCACATATTTGTTTGCTCGCTCATACTCCACCCCACCCTACCCTGCCAAGCCCAGCCCGAAAGAAGTCAGGCCTGTGAGCCGTGTACATGATCGACGTGAGTCTTGAATAGGAAAAATCACAGAAACACGAAAGTTGTTGCGGTTGTGTCTTGACTGGCGGCAAATTACCGCAAGAGCAGGTGTATCCAGACATGGGTTGCGAGACAAAATAAAGACTATATATGTATGTATCCATCGGATACCATGAATTTTTTCATCATGAATACCAATTGGAATTCGTGTCCTTTGGCATTCGTGTTGACGCGGGTTTACAGTAATAGTAATAGTAATAGTAATAGTAATAATAGTAATAGTAATAATAATAATAATAATAATAATAATAATAATAATAATAATACGTTTGTAGGATTACCAGATCTAATAGCCCGAATCCAATCGGAGCGGTCCTGTTCCCGAGCAGCTAAGAGGTAGAGCACGTACTCCTGCCCCTGCTCCAGATAGCCCACTTGGAAGGGGTAGCCGGCTGGGAAGGGCACTCCCTCACAGAGCACCGTGTCTTCCACTGCTCCTTGCACCAAGGGGCCCACTGTCAACTGGGCGGTTTCCACGATCCGCACACACGTCAGGTCAATGCGCCCTCGCTCTTTCCTTTTCTGCTGCGGAGTATGTTGCTGCAATGAAATGGAGAAAGAGAAAAAAATTATCTAAGACAATGATTGTAACGTGCAAGATGTTTGTAATACTTGAAAAACCAGTAAATGAGATCTGAAAGGATACAACAGAAAAGTTATTTACAATTAGCAATTATTATGTCATCCCCATTTTTATTACATTTTTTTCTTCAATTTTTGTATACTACAAAGAGAAAGTATAATAATTACAAAGATTTTATTGTTCGTGGCCACTGGCAATGACAGTGGTTCCCCTCCACAAGAATCTTTCCCTTCTGTTTGTGAACAACTTACTTTCTTATATCATACATTGCGTTAAAAAAAGGTTTCCTTAAAAATTCCGTCAGTTACAATAGTCTCAGTCAAACTTAATGCAGTTGGAAAACAAATAGTATTAGAAAGCTGTGAAAAGTTTATGGCTTTTCCATCAATTGAAAATGATAGTGACATGAAAATGATGTCAGTTTTTGGCGAAGTTTGTTGAGTTTCAGTATTTGTTTTCTCTTAAACAACTAATCCAGGAAAATGGAGTTTACATATTGAATTCACACTACTTCGTAAAAAATTCAACTTAATTAGCATTTAATTTTCAAATGATATACTGCAAAGAAACTAGACACCTGTCATTGTGGTACTGCCGAATATTTTTAATTCTCACTAAACTATCACTACCAAACAGCAAATCTAATACTTCACAAAGGCTACATTAACTGAAAATATCTCTGACATATTGAGAATGCAAAAGATGTATTGCAAATACAGTGGAGGTTTTGAGGATGTTGAGATAAAAATCGAATGAGAGGGTGTGTGTTTTACTACAGCATTTCACCAGTCAGTGCTGATTTTAAATTCTTAAGTGAAAAAAACCGTGACACGTATATATTAACATAAGATTATAGCACCGTAATTTCAAAGAGTCATTCAAAAAATGGTCATGTCAAAACAACACTACTGCTGAACAATCAGCAAAAAAATCCATTTTTTTTAGAAAAGGAAGGGCACACAAGGAAAAACAATTCTACCAAGCTTGACAGATGGCGATGAGGCATGGGCAGGTATCTCCAGTACTATTGGATTCTTTCATATATATCAAAGATCGGTTTGGAATGTTTTCTTTGTAATATAACAGATTCAATACATACACAATTGATGAAAAAATGAAATTATTGTAACAATTTACATATAATTTTTTAATGTATTCTTTCAAAATATTCTGATCTTAGTTTAAGACTGAATGAAATGGATGATTTATAACAACTATTGAACAAATATTAAAAAATAATATATCAATGTTCCGTAATACAAAACTAATGTCCCCTACCCCTTTGTAAGGCAGCATAACATGGCCTCAACTTCCCCTCCCCCCAAGTGTATGTAATTTACAGATGATCCCTCGATAACAAATGCTTCTAAAACGAGTTTACTGACATATGGAGAAAAACGTTTATTTGTAATTTTTTAATTATTACTTTAAACATCATTAAATGATAACATTTGAAAATAGAATACGGAATACAATGATGCGTGTGTACAAACTGAAAAGAGTTAGGGACAACAGAAAATAACATGAATGGCAATTTAGGAATTTTAGGAAAGCACTAAACCATTTGGGTGAAGTGAAGTGAGGGGGGAGGAGGAGAGGGCGCTTCGGGAGCACGATGCGGCAGGAATCGGGGCAAGGGGTCGGAGAAACAGCGGAATGGGGGATGGGGAAAGAAGGAAGGGCGGAAGGGGGCAAAGAACAGGACCCCAAAAGGCGAGGGCTTGGAAATGGAAAGAAGGGGCGACGGGGCAATGAGATGGGAGGAAAGGGTTCGGGGGCGGGGGCGGGGGCGGGGGCGGGGGCGGGGCGGAGGGCCCACGCAATCGATGCCCGAGCGGCGCGGGCGCTGCTGCCGCCGCCGCCGCCGCCGCCGCCGCCGCCGCCGCAGGTAACCATGGCGACGCAGCTGGCTCGTGGGCGCTCCCCGCCCCGCCCTGCCCCGCCCCGCCCCGGCCCGGCCGGAGCCGTCGGTGGCTGCGCCGCGCCGCGCCGCGCTGCTCTGTGCAGCTCCCGGCAATCAATGGTCGTTAGGTTTGGTGCGGGGGAGGTGGACTAGACTGCGCCGAGACGCTCGCTTCCTATGGAACGGCCATGGGGAGAGCAGCGTCCATGGCGCCCGGCCGGGAGGGAGGGGGAAGAAGAGAAGACAGACATGAAGACGGAAGGTGGCAGATGCAGATGCTACTACCCGCCTAAAGGATGCGTCCCTTAGCAACAATTTTTATTTACCTGCACTAATAAGGCTATAGAATCTTCACAATTCTTATATATATATATATATATATATATATATATATATATATATATATATATATATAATTTCATCTTCTTAAATAATAAATCTAAAAAGGCCTTCATTTACGAAGAATTTTCAAACGTTACCCTTCAATTCATAAAGCACGCCCCACAATTGACTCGTTTCGAAAACATGTGTGCTCAACCTCTCCCTCCCCCCAAACTGTATTTCTTTGGATAACTCTCCGAATGACCATTTTTCACACTACTTTCCCATGACAATTTTGTTCAAAATGGTTCGACTTCAATAAAAGTATTGAAAAAAAAAGAAAGAAAAAATCAATGTTCCTTCATGATCTAAATAGAGAAGCAATGCATAATTGAGATAACCTAAACAGTACCTTATCGCAAATAAAAACAATTATGGCAATATTGTTTGCACCGGGTGAAGGACGGAGAGACCGTCAAGATAGTCTGCAGCCTGCTGTGTTCACTGAGTGTACATCAATCATCACCAAAGTATGGACACGAATGAATGCAATGTAAGTATATGTATGACTATGGGCGTTAGCAGCCTACAACAAGAGGGGGCCCAACGACATTTCCGACCCCTCCCCGCGCCGCCTTTTCAAATAAACGATTTTATTTACTCATATATATTTCACTAGGCCGTAAATAAAACGTACTGCACGGAGAGTTAAATTATAACTTTTATAATGACGCAATTAATTAAAACAATTGATTTCAGGCTGAACAATTTACAGGGTTGCCAGGTGGTTTGGACACACTCTTCTCTAAATACGTAGCAAGTCCCTACAAGTCAGCTTAAAAAGGGGAACTGATCATTTTTACGAAAATATATTTTAAAGCGTAAGGTTGCGGGGCTTTCAGGGGCGCCACGGCCTCCGCTGTCTGAACGCCCATATGTATGGCAATTTATTGCGTTATCAAATCAGAGGAGGCGAAGATTTTGTAGCGAGACATTTTGCCGGGTAAGGTGAAGGGAAGGAAAATTGCGGTGAAATTATACGCGTATCATTTGTAAAGTATTTTATTCTTGGTTAAACCAAGTTTAATATTAAGATGTTCTTACTACACTTAATTTCAGAATTAATTATTAACCATTATCTGCATAAATGTTGTAAAAAAAATTCATTGCACCATTATATAATTTAAAAAAAAACTTTTTTCTCAAAATTTTGAAATGTACATGGTGACAACTTTTAGGATGAGATGGAAAACAACATGAGACTCTAATCACATTCCTGCAATATTTGAAGGTATAAGTTTGAACTATCTACAGCTTCGTACAGCGTGCCCATACGGGCACGCTAGTCAGGTATGGGTTAATATATTCTAACACAAAATGATACTGAGCAGAACGTGTAAAGAGATGTACGGGAAATCCTGGAGCCAAGTTCATTTTGAACAACAAATTACACTTGCCTGAACTGGATTTGAACTGCGGTCCCATATTGAGAGGCACCAGAAGTTATGATAAGAGTTGCCTTATTTTTAATTAAAGTTTGGCTTCCCCACTTTTCCTTCTAAACAACATAAATAACATTTGTTCCTAATACTATAAATATCCTTGTTAATCATAAATTGGAGTTAGCGCTACGAAACGGGACAGATTTAACGTTGTATTTTTATTACCCCGTTCGAGGCGAATCCGAACAAAAACAGAAATAAATAAAAACACACAAACCCAGAATTCAACATGCTATCCCATCATAAACCTATTCTTCAACAAAGTTCTAACGCCGTTTAATGCCAAAACTAATTACAAACAAAATTATACTAATAATTTACGAGTAGAAAGAAATGCAAATTATTTAATTACACAGGCACATAATTTAAAATTTGTTCTATTATTACGACCATTCTCATCAAGTATTTTTGGATAAGCAGTCTGAATTCGGGGGGGGGGGGGGGGTTCAAACTTCAACATCACGAACCTCAAATGTTATAAAAGTGGCATATTTCTTTTTATTCATCCAGTGCAACTTCTGAGAGAAAGAAAACATTATCTTCAGGTTTCTCGAGATTAAGTTCAAATCCAGTATCCAAATTATTTAAACGCCTTCCGCTTTTTCTTAACAAAAGAAAAAAACTTGATAAAATTCACGTAACCGAGAGACCGATGCTAATTGGGGACAAACGTATTTTGATGGGGTATGAATGCCATCTCTGAATATTGTTTGCATCTGGTTGTTGGAAAGAAGATATGAACATAGAAGATTAAGAAATGTACAGATTTTGCACTGCGACTTTCTATACATGAAGGAATTTGACAAACAAGAAAAATGCTGGAGTAATTTGCACATTGATTCTGATTTGGCTGGTCCGAAACTTCTAACTGGTATGGTCTAAGCCAAAGAGTATATTTTAAATTGGGTTACTATGTTACTAATGCAGAAAACCTCCCAAATTAGAAATCGATGAAACTTTTGCGTTTTCAGGCTTTTTAATAATTTCTCAAATTTTAAAAATAATATAAAAAATAATCATTAAAAAACTAGAGGTTGCTTCCATTCGAAAACCTGAAAACTTCCAAGCACAACACAGATGGCCGGAACCATGTAGGAACACTTCCAAATATTTCTTCGTATCTTCGTCCACAAAAACGACGTATTACACTCTGGCTTAGTCTGACTCCTCCAACAGCAACGACTTTCATTTTGACATTTTGTTGCGTGTTATACAGTTCATATCATTATGAAATTTTAAAAACAATTAAGCTCATCTATCGCCAGAAGCAAGAGTTAGAAGTAAAAGAATGGACAGATGCACTTATTTAAAAAAATCGTGTTTCCTTACATTAGTAGACAGAACTATCATCAATATCATAGATATGTCCTATGAGTAAACCTTGACCCAGAAAGGTATTATAGTAATCCACAGCTTTTCAGTACTATAGGTCCCTTGACAATTCCCCAAACATATTATTTTCTGGAATTGACCCGGAATAATCCTAAAAAGGTCAGGCTAAAAGAGTCAATCGATTCCTTCTACTGAGAGTAATCGAAGGTGATCGCATCCGTAGATGGCATTAAACTTCCCCAAAAGGTGCTTAACCCCCCTCCCACACACACAATAATTCATAACAAAATTAGGTTTCATTATTTTCAAGGTGGTAAATCAAATAGTAACAATTTCATACAAATGTTCGATAGAGAGTACAGTGATTCACAGGATTTCACTAATTTTCTCATAGGTGTATTAAAATCATCAAAAAGAAGTGCTTTCATACACTTCTTCCAGATTATCTTAGAGGAAACCGGATAAGAATCGTGTCAATCGACTTGTGTTGTCGTGAGGAATCGAATGAGTTATTTATCACCTCTAGGTGGCGTAAGCCGCCCAAAACGCATCGATTGTAACTAAAAAACACGCTTTTAAGATAATTGATTAAGAATCTTCTGAACGGATCCACAAAAAATTATTTCACAGCCAGGATACCGAGACGCGTCGATGGCAACTCATTTGTTCGATTGGTGGCCTGAAGTGACGGACAGACGGAAGCAGGTTATTTGATTGGGGGTAAAACATATGGCCCCTATCATAAATACTCCATCAGAGAAAAACTCATGTTCTATTTATTATCAGCTTTCGGCTTTACCTAAAACAGCCATCCAGTGTCGAAACATCACGAAGAATTAGAAAAACAAATATAACTTGTAAATTACTAGAGTCCTTATTGAACTCCACAAATAAATTCCTACGCTACAAACTAATGGTAAAAATAGAAAAAAACTACATAAATTAAAATTATTTTTTAAACTTTAAGAAATATTGAAAATATTTTGATGGGAGTGGTTACCAACAAAGTCGTTTCTCCCTTTTACGGGAAGAACCAAAAGATTACTAATTAAGATGTCTTTGTCACCTAAAAATTGACATTAATAAAATATAATGAATCCCATTAAATGCTTCAATATTTCAACTGAATGAAAAAATTATAAATACTGTTTATTGAGATAAGAAGGAGTTCTAACCCGATATAACACGAAAATACAAATCTGATCTGAAGGAAAAGAGGAAAATCAGTACTAATCACTTAAGAAAAAAACACTATTAATATTTACGTTTCGTAGCAGGTGCCGAAAACTCAATCATCAAGCAATCATCATTAGTACCAGCATTCCACACCAGGGATGTCCAACTGGTGGTCAAGTCGCTACTGCCCAGTGAGGTGCATTTTGGGGCCTCGCATCGACTATGAAACGTAACAAAGAACGTAATCAAACATCTTTTCATCCCGCAAATGTAGGAAATAAAGACCATTACAAAAAATATGGGCCGGCCCAGCCATGTCAAATTTAACAATATTCAAATGTGATCTTTTTTTTTACTTTTTGGTTAGTTTTGTAACGTTTTAGTATATCAATTTGAAACTAATGCAGGAGAATAATTCTTTTACTTTCTAGAGTTCACTCCGATAGCTATCTGCATATTTATTAACTGTATAAAAAATAGCCCTATTATAGTACGTGGAATGATTTTTTTACATGTTTATATTATATTCACCACCATTTAATTCCAATTTTGATTATTTAATTAGCGCTATACTTTTCGTTAACTTAATTATGGAGAATTCACAAACTGAACAACAAGGTTTTGTTTTACTTTCGTTAATAACCTGATATGATCAATACCAATTATAAAGTTTGGAAATTATAAGCGAAAAACATGAATGCATTGTGTGCAGCCCGATTTCATTTGTTAGAAATAGGATCCCCGGCAGAAAGGATGCTGTCTGGAGCAGTCGAGTGGAGGAAGTTAGTGGAGCGGCAAGAAGCCGTGCGGAGGGCGGGCGCGCACGGCGGGTTGTCATTGACGCAGACGGGAGAGGCCAGGTCCGTTTTTCGCGGGGGTGCAGACTTCCGACGCGGCGCCTTACGGTGGGCCGTTGCGAGTGCTCGGGCGGGCGGCCTGGTCGCCACTGCTTCCTCCCGCGCCCTCAAATACTAGGCCGGACCGCGATCAGAGCATCGCTACCGGAAACGCCTCAACCGCAGAGGGTTCGATCCTGCTTTATTTAGCTGAGGGATACATCGCGCAGTAAGCGAGTAGAAAGATCGCACACCTCCATGGATTCACCGATATAAAACGGCACCGTTGATACGACACTGCTAAGTGTATTGTCTAAGAATGAATTGAAACGAAGCTTCCCTCTTACCTGCGCCCTAGTGTTTGCCGCAGAGGCGGTGTGGGTTGGGCTGGGGCTTACCGCTGTGGCCGCTGGACGCGCCGCCCGCCGCACGCCACCCGCACCCGCGCTCGCCCGCCACTGGCCCGCCGCCGACAGCCCGGGCTCAATGGCGCCGGCGCGGGGCGGGGCGGGGCGGGGCGGGGCGGGGCGGGGCGGGGACCGGCCGCAGCGATGGCGGGGAGGAGCGCGGGAAGAGGCCGGCCAGACGTGCGCGCACGCACGCCCCCCCTCCCGTGGGTGGGGGAGGGGGAGGGCGGAGCGGGGCGGGGCGCTTGGGAGACCAGTGAGGCTGGATGGAGACAGGCGGAAGCGCAGAGGCGGGGAGCGGGAGCGGCAATATCTTATCGAGGAGGTGTAGAGCACTAGTGGCGGGTACGAAACTGCAATGCAGAGAGTGAAAGATTGACACAGAGAATAAGAAAGAAAGAATGACAAAATATGTCAGAGAATAAGCGACAGAAAAAGAATGAGAGGCATAAAAGGAACGAAAGACACCAAAGGAACGAGGCAGAAAAAGAACGAGAGAGGCAGAAAAAGAACGAGAGAGAGAGGCAGAAAAAGAACGAGAGAGGCAGAAAAAGAACGAGAGAAAGAGGCAGAAAAAGAACGAGAGAAAGAGAGAGAAAGAACGAGAGAAAGAGAGAGAAAGAACGAGAGAGAGAAAGAACGAGAGAGAGAGAGAAAGAACGAGAGAGAGAGAGAAAGAACGAGACAGAGAGAGAAAGAACGAGAGAGAGAGAGAAAGAACGAGAGAGAGAGAGAAAGAACGAGACAGAGAGAGAAAGAACGAGAGAGAGAAAGAACGAGAGAGAAAGAAAGAACGAGAGAGAAAGAAAGAACGAGAGAGAGAGAAAGAACGAGAGGGAGAGAGAGAAAGAACGAGAGGGAGAGAGAGAGAAAGAACGAGAGGGAGAGAGAGAGAAAGAACGAGAGGGAGAGAGAGAGAAAGAACGAGAGAGAGAGAGAGAGAGAAAGAACGAGAGAGAGAGAAAGAACGAGAGAGAGAAAGAACGAACGAGAGAGAGAGAGAGAAAGAATGAACGAGAGAGAGAGAGAAAGAACGAACGAGAGAGAGAGAGAAAGAACGAACGAGAGAGAGAAAAGGAACGAGAAAGAGAGGAAAAAGAACGAGAGAGGAAAAAGAACGAGAGAGAGAAAGAACGAGACAGAGAAAGAATGAGAGACAGAAAACGAATGAGAGGTGGGAAAAGAATAAGAGAGGAGAAAGAATGAGGACAGAGAAGAAAGAATGAGAGACAGAAAACGAATGAGAGGTGGGAAAAGAATAAGAGAGGAGAAAGAATGAGGACAGAGAAAGAAAGAATGAGAACAGATTGGGATAGCTGATGGAACGAGAAAGCCGGAGCGAGGAGTGAATGGCGGAGGATGAGGGCGCCTAGCTGGTTGAGGGCGGTGGAGGGAGACCTGTATGTGGGGAATGGGCGTTGGGAGGGGTGTGAAGAAGACCGCTTCAATTGCACCTGGCCCACACGAGTGGCCTTTGTCTACAAGTTTTCTTTGCTCACTTTGCGAATGTTTTTCACTGTCACTTGCATACATTACAACCCAAATTCCGTTTCCGAGGACGTGGAAAATCAAGATAATCACATTAGCAGGTTTTTATAGCACAGACGGCCAAGTAATGAAAGTGAAAATATCGTGGAATAACTATACCCTTACTTCTTATATTACGCCTACATGGAGCGCTAGAAATGCTTCACAAAAACGCTGTACATGCTAATGCCATCAAGCAACACCTTGTAAGAACTTGTATTGCAAGGACCTTATTACTCTAGACTCATTCTTGCAATCCGATTACGCTGAAGCAAGAAAGCTAGCCATTTTATACCTTTGACAGAGATGTTTTCGCACCTAGACAATATTTGGATACTTGGCGATAATAGTTAGGCGAAAAAAAATATATACGTAAAAATGTGACATAAAAACGTAGAATTACTGTGTGTGTGTGTGTGTGTGTGTGTGTGTGTGTGTGTGTGTGTGTGTGATCCTCATCCGTAATAAGCGACTCATGAGAACTTTAAATTAATACCGAACAATTTGATCACAAGTGACTGAAAAAACACAATATTACATTTATAACGTACCACTTGGGTCGAAGGGGCACCCGTCTCGAAAGTCTACGGACTCTCCAAAAGCGAGTGTTAGCCTAAAGAAACGGGCGTCACCGGCTTAAAAATGGGAAATACTTCTAGTTGAAATTACATCATGGCCGCCAACCCTTCAGTAGTGCCGCCGCCGCATGACTAGCAGCCTTGCAAAGCAATTCATAAATAAAAGAAAAAATACTGGAAAAGACAATGCCAGCTTCTCCGTTATTTCCTGGATCATTATCCACAGATTTTGTAGACATCGTTTTTGACATCGATGGCCGAAGGAATCTCGTATGTTCAGGAGACATCATGCGCAAGGTAGTGTTACCAGCATCTGCCACATTCTGCGACTTTCCAGTTCAACTAATTGTTCTCTTTTAATTGACTATTATTTTGTTAGGTAAATTATATTTTATTAGGATATCCTTTTTGTTTTTCAGACAGTTAAAAATTAACTAGCAGTGCCGTAGAATGGCGCAGGCTTTCTCGCACTAGTTAGCTTTCTAATTCTCTTTCTTTAGGCTAGCGTTTTCGTATTGACACACCCTCATGCTAGCTCCTATCTATCGCTGCCAAAACATTTTTTTTTCTTTCAAATTTTCTCAACTTTTGGGTCCTCTTATAGTAGAATTGACATATGTCAAAGATGATCATTGAAAAGTAAAATATATTCCTGTGAACATTTTCATTGAAAAATTCGGCACCGTTCTTTCGCAAAGGTCTTTTGAGTGTTCTGCAAATGCGCAATTTTGAGCTCATTTTCAGAGAAGTTTTGAGTTTTCGAGAATCAGAAACCTTATGTTACGGGACGAACACTTTAACTTCCTCTTTTCTCATCCTCTGCACCAAAAGGGGAAAAAATGTTTTGTAGATAGGGTCATCAAGTTCTTTTCATATGCAATAGGAATTCAGTAACACCTGTTTACGACGTTTTGATGAAAATGAAAAACACACATGATTTTCTTCCACTTCCACATTAGTGTTCTATTCTTCTCACTATGGAAGAACTGTAATTTGATTATATTGACAAAGACCACCAACTTCTCTACTGATAATTTTCGTGTTTATTCTTTCGCCAGATGAGTTCGTCTCCTTTGCAAGTATTTGTTTATTAGTACGTTATACACCTTTAAAGGATTTTGACGTTAAGTAAATAATCATTCTTCAAAATGAGTTTATTTACAAATAAAAAAGGAGTAGTTTTGTGTATTTTTGCACGAAATAAAGGCAATTATAAAAACAAAATTTTCTCGAAAAGGATACATTTTTTTATTTACACTTGTTATACGGATAGTGCGCAATCACAGAATAATATGACATTCATTTTGAAGAAGTAGCTTTCTAATTTTTCAAAAACTACACTAACGTAATTTCTTGAAATATCTCTCGTCATTAATGTTTATATTACGAGTATTGTGCGCTATTGTTCTTGCGATCACAAGTACTTCAAATGATTTCTTATGAAGTTTCGCGAAATCAGAAAACTTCAATGTGAAAATGTGCACAAAACTGGGCGTTTTCGGAAACTCTCAAAGGGGATTTTCTCAAAAACGGCTCCAATATTTTCAATATTTGTATGTACGGACATTGTTGTTATATATTTTCTATGATCAAACGAATTTTCACTGCTACTGTTGGGGGACCGGCAAACTGAGAAAATGTGAAAAATTGCCTTTTAGGCGCTAGGTAGCAGCTGGGAAGAGGGTGAGGCAATACCGAACCAGTACAGCTATAATAGCACGTACTTTCTCGCGATATTAAATGCTTCTGTAATATTATAATTTGACGATTTCTGTTTTTCACTTCAACTACCATTTGAAAAATTCTTAAACAAACGAAGCGTCAAAAATACACATTTTTTAAAATTCAAACGTTTAAAAGAAAACGACTTTCTACCATTGAATTCAGTGCCGTCGCGTTCTACATAAATGTACCAACTATGCGCGATGCGTTTTTAGCCGCAAATAAAATTATTAGTTTATATTGTGAACCAATGGTGGCTGTCATTATCGCCTTCTGTTATCAGTGCGGCGTTACAACAATGGGTTGAACAAGCCACAATGACCGACAATTCGTACGGGGTGCACATTTTGCCAATTGGCATTGTGGATACAGCCAGCCAGAAAAAGAAAATGGATAGAAAAATTGAATATAATGCAGTTATATTCATAAAAACTACTAGATTTTTACACGCATTACTCATTACCACATCTTATTATGCAAAGGGAAATCATCCATTCGTTTTCACATTGAACTCATTTAAAGGACGTAATTTAAAATAAATTTAATGATTAAATAATACTAAACTTAATCTTTCTTTTCAAGATTCGATTGAACAGCCTCATAATGGTTCCACGCCAATTGTAAACAAATAAAAAAAACAAAGACCCATCTCGATCGGGTTTTTCGTCCAGTTTCCCTGATCGTTTGAGCAAATGCTCAGATGGCTGGTTTTGCTTCTGGACATAACTTCATTTTCTGTGCACGTCGTCTAGAATTCAGTGGGAAATATAGTTATTCAAATTATCGTTCTCCACGATGTTACAGGATTCCTTGAAGGACATGAGGGTTAAGAACCCAAATTTATTGCTGATTTACCCTTGAAAATAGATTTTATTACATTGGAGCGAATATTTTGTTAACAATCCTGGCAAAAAAAAAACTCTCATTGTCTTTCTTATTCAAAATTCAAGTAGTTTATGGCTTAGGGTACGGATCACAGAATTGTGAAAACGTGCACAAAATTCACTTCTCCCCATAGGACGTCACACGGTTTTTAACTATTTTTCTGAAAATTCTCTTTGCCTACTTCATGGACCATATCTAAATTCAACTTTCCTTCAACATTATCTTCCAAATCACAATCGGAAATTTCATTGAAATATTCATCTTCAACGTCGTCTTCCGAAATACGTTCTCATATTTCCTGTATTATCTCCCATTCACAATAAAAACTTTTACTCATCCTGAGAACAATATTACAAGGTGAAAATATGAGTTTTTAACACCCACAAACACATCAAGCATTCCTGTAAGCCAACGCGCGATCGCTGCACACAACGCAACGGTTCCAAATCTTTCTGCGAACTGTATGTGAAGCTATTAGGCGCGCAGGATCTGGCAATCCCTCTCGTGGCACTGAGTAGGAAAGAACTACGTGACCTATCGCCCTCCTGCTTATCTGGTGCCCACCTTGCCACCGGGTGCAAAAACGTTCAACACGTTTGGATGTCACCAAATCTCGTCAACTTACGTCTAGAACTCAACGAGATATTAGGGACTTTTTGCACGGCATAGCCATATGTACCGAAATCGCGAACTTCTAAGCATGCACCAAAAAAAATAGTTTGGATATAACGTTGAACGTGGGGTGGGGGGTCGCATTATAATATAATTATTATCAGAGTAATACAAAATTTGAATATTAATATCGAATAATTCGTGGATTGAATAGACACGGTCATGGGTATCCGAAGGCGAATTAGAGAAGGGATTAAACCGTAACTATTTCTTTCCTTGAACATTGTTATTTGTGAATATTAGGAAGTGACGCGGTAAGGAGCCCGCCCGAGGCGAAGAATAGGGAAGAATAGCGCACGCGTAAAAATTTATGATAACTGTCCGACAAACCGGCAATAATTTGGGAGACTCGCGGGTTGATATTTTACTTTAGTAACTGACACCGAGTAATATCCCGCTAAGCAGGCGAAATAGGATATCATCACGGCGACCGAAGAAAAAAGACGTCGAGGGCATTGGACGTTTCTTCATTCGGAATTCATCCGAGGTCTTGAAAGCGCGTTGACACGAAGCAAGCAACAAACATTTAAACCAATTTGTATAAGGGAGGACCACAATCGAAAATGATGTTTAACATAAATGAGCTCATTAGGCACTGTTAGTAACTTATTTGTTATAAATATTATATTTGTTATTCGAAAGCAAGGCTGATTATTTGTATTTAGTTGCAATCAATCAAAGGACTTTGTTTTAATTTGAAACTTCTGTTATTTGAACTTGACTGAATTTTTGAACTTGTAATTGTTGTTAATTAACTGCCACCGGGTCATACCCAATTGCAGTTCAAATAAATGTAACTTCTTGGTGAAACAGAAACTTCCAGAAATCGCCGATCTGTACGTCTGCATACGACCAGGGAAGCTACAGTTCGTCGTATGTCGATGCCCACAAATGATAAAATGCTTAAAGGGAATGTTATTGAAATCATTAATTATAAAATAGAGACGTGAGCAGAGCAGGGTAACAAACTATATAATGAAGGAACATAAATATCAATATTGGCATCAAATAATCGCGAATATACGAAATCAAAGTAAAATAAATAATCAGTAGGAAATATTAAGCTCCTTCTCAATGGCATGCCCATACGGGGCAGATTAAATTATGAATATTCAGAACAGAATAACAGATCCTTTTTTTTTCAATGTCTATTTATTTGCATAAGCGTCACTTTCGGCGGGAAAGCGCGTCGGTCGCGCCCACCATGGCCGGCATACAATGAGTTCGACAGCCTCAAGGATGCTTTACGATAACTCGAGAACCCAAGGCCCGAGCCTCGTCCTCAACTTGGAGCTGCGTAGCGAAGCGCTCCTTTCCGCGGGAAAGTGAGTCGGCAGCGCACAGGAGCTGCAGCGTCAGTGACTCATTCCAGGAATAAAGAGCGCGCGAGAACGAAGCGCAGCGCGAACTGCATTTCTACAAAGTCTTCTAATCTCTAGTCGCAAATGAATCATTTGGCTTTATTTACTCTACAAGCCAAGTGTGTTTGTTTGTTTTTTGCTCGCGAATAGGCCACCTTGGACCACGCAGGACATGCACTTGTAGGGGCTTGGTATCAATTATCACATTGCAAGTCTTGCATGAAATCAATCAGGGGGATCAGCATTAGGCTGAATCTGATTTTTATACCCCAGGGTAGTTAGGGATGGAAAATGGAATGTTGATAATGAAGAATGAATAGACGGCACACACAAACACACCCATGCCCGAAGCGGGACTGGAACCCGCGATCCTTCCGTCCGAGATCGCCACCGCACTACTGCCTTAACGATCTCGGCTATCCGGACTGGCTTTATTTTTTAAATTGTAATTATAAACAAGTATAGTAGTCTTTGTGAGCCCATAATTATTGTTTAAGTAGTTTTTTAGTAGCTTTTGTTTTTGATTTCGCGTCAGCTGGCTTTATTCTACAAACCTGGAACAAGATTGATTTTTGAGACAAGTACAACAGCATAAAATTGCGGATTAGAGAATTTAGTCTAAAATTATGAGCTATCTTTCTTTGTGTTCTGCTGTAGTGGGACATTCACCACAAATTCTGTTGGATCACGAGGGAGCATCTCCTCCGCTACATCACGCACTTCCCCGAGCGCTCTAAGCTACTTAGCGCCGAGATGGGAAGACGTCCATGATGAATAATGGTGAAAGCTGTGCGATCACTTATTCACAAGGCTCTGCTCGCTTATCAAGTCACCCCGCTTCAAGTGCCGTGCACACACGCCTCATCGGGGGGCTTCCTTAAAGGTCCGAAGTGCAACCGTTTCACGCCCCGGAAAGTATGGGGTGGAAAGGCCGTATTATTTCGGAACGTGCCTCAAACGTATTTTGCACATGCAATAATTTTCGTAGTATTTCTAGAGAAAACCATCCATGCCAAATTTTGAATGTACGTTGATTGATTTTTTCGTGTTTCCGGGCGCGTCAACTACTTCGGTCATTAGTCTCGTTAGTGTAGTGCATGTTTTCCCCCGGGAGATGGCGGTGATCTTCCCCCGCTGGATGGCGAGATCCGGCGCCGACCTACCGTCGGCTAGTGGGGTTTCCCCTAACCTGGACTCTCCCACCAGCGGGGCACCGCCCCAGCCGGGACAAGCTCTAAGCTCCCGACCGGTCTCCCGAAATGTGTGGTAGTGTAGTGCATGTTAGTGTAAGTGTGTGTGTGTAAGGGGAGAGGATAGGACACGGAATGGGAAGGACAGATCGCGCGCGGTCCGTGGCCCGTATGGTAGGGTACTGCTCCGGCATTCGCCTGGTGTTGATCGGAGAAACCACGAAAAACTACCGATCAGAGCAGCCGGCCGCTAGAATTCTCCTCCAGACAGCAGCTGAATTCGACCTAGCTGAAAAGCTAGTGTCGAAAATCCTGCCGCCGTCAGGACTCGAACTTGAATGTATGAATAATTCACGTATCTGTTATAGCAGGGAATTGGAACTTCAAAATTAAGTGGTTTTTAAATGGCTCACCAATAGCAAAACATGAAAAAATTAAGTACCTCAGCGAATTGTTTAATTGTTAGTTTTCTTCAAATTTGTTCCTCTTATGCGGCAAAAGTAAAGGAAGTGGTGCTGGTCTCATTTTCGGCATACCGTCTGGACTTGCGAAAATTGCAAACCAAAAATTAACATGGCAAAAGTACAATATTGACAATAGAGATTTTTTGTTAACAGAATAAGTAGTTTTTACAAAATTTGTGCTTGAAATGTATGCAATTTATAAAAAAATCTCAAAACCACTCCCAATTTTTCTTCAGTTGTTTTCCACGCATAGAGCAAGAAATGCTTAAAAGAATAGCCCAGGTCTCATTTTTGGCAAACTCTCCGTATTTTCGAAAATTGCAAGAGCTTAACATTTGAAAACTACAAAATTGGGAGCATTTATACGCCACAAAGGTGAGCTTTGGCGGCCTAGGTCAAGAATGAATGTTAGAGAACAATTACCATGGCGTCAAGTAAACAAGACAATGTACAAATGACTGCTGACACATTGGCAAATAATATTTATTATTTTTTGAATATAGAATATTTTTAACTTATTTATTGTTAACATTTATATTAAAAACACAATTTGATATAGTCTGAAATATTAAACCTGTAACTGTTACGTTTTCCGGAATATCGCACTCCGTACTTATGAAACAAATCGCCAAAACCAGCCGCAAATTCCACACGCTTTAACAATTGTGACAGTACTGACAACTTCAGAGGCGACAATATAGAGGAACATCTGCAGCTATACGAAGAAACCGCATGTTATAAATGAGATATCTCTAAAAATTCAAACCTAAAATTGAAAGTGAGTATACGAAAAATGGTTGAACGCACCTCGGCCGAAATTGAATGATTTTGGACTCAGTGTACCAACCTCAGCTCCGCCTCGGTTGATAAACACCTCATCTAAAATCATTCATTTCTCGGCTTTGATATATAAATAACTACTTTGCCTTCAACAAAACCTGTTCTTAAAATCAACTCTAAAAAAGGTCATGTACAATTTTTTGAAAAACCTAATAGTTTCCGCGCAATTTCTGCATGAAATTAATGAAATATACAGGTGTCCCACAAACTACGGGTCACGAAAAAATTCTCGGAGTACAAGAATGAATCAAAAGAATATGAAAAATAATTAAAGTTATTTTAATTATACAGTAAAACACTCGAACTCGCTTAATACGAAATTCGTCGTCAAACAAAAAATTGAGTCCCGGCAAAGAAACAGAAAATTCGGATAACACGATTTTTTACTTGTCGCGGCCTCTTGAGTTTGAAACCGATATTTTAATTTTGGGAGGTACTCTACATGAAGCACCTAGGATATTTTCAAAAAACATCATTCATCAACAACAGATCTTTAAATACGGTCATGCTGAATTTTTCAAAAATTAGTATTTTTTGAGTAATTCGGCGTCAAACAGTCGCCTGTTCCGATAATCCTGCGCTCCATGAAGGCAATATGAAAAGTGATTCCAGGCAGTTGGATGCTACGTAAGTTAGAATTTGTACATTATATTATCATTATTTCATTTCTTTGTTCGTTTCTTACATGCGAGCTTTTGTTATACGTTTACAAATTGATCTTTTAGAAATTATTTAACCCCAGATTACAAAGGCGTAGTCTGGCAGACGACGCAACTAAGCCGAAAGCTTCCCCCACCCCCTTCCCCCTCGCTCCCCGTTTCCGAAACTCTAGATACCTTCTTTGTGTGACTAGCCAGTGAAATACACGGAACATTGCGCGCTTGTCTATTTCCGGTGTACGCCGACACACGTCGTCCAGTAGACTACGGCTTTGTAATTACGTCAGTTTTTTGGCGCTATATTGCATAATATTATGAATAATGAATACTTTGTCTGGTAGCATTTATGTTTTGTTCTGAACACTTAGCAATCATACCAAAGGTCACACGAGATACTACTGCGGACGCTTCTCAAAAGCCATGTGTGAATGTGAACAGCACCAAGGAAGTGTGTTCTGCGAGAGTGAAGTTATTTAGGCGTATTTATAAAAACCTTTAAAATGTATTTTGTAACTCCATTTCATACATGTTCAGTCTATTAAATTTAGTGTTTCATTGTAAAAATGAGTTTTTCTATATTTTTACCCGAAGTAGTCGCCTTTGTAATAACGTTTGGTACAGGTCGCCTTTGTAATCTAGGATTAAAACCTATTTGAAATAAATATTGCTAGCCTTCAGAAATATCAGATTGGAATGCAACAATGACGTTTCACGCCGCGACTCGGTAGCTGAATTTCTGTGAAATGCGCTTCACTGTTGTGGCATGATTTAGCTTTATGAAAAGCTGTTATGACTGCCAAATTTGTGTTGATATTTATTTGCAAATATTTAGTTTTCGCACCTAATGTTCTAAGACTTTTAGTGAGTTTTGCACAACAATTATCACAATGTGTGAATTCGGAGAGAAATTGTGGTATAAATAGTATTACAGAACCATTATTAAAGGCGAGGAAGATCACAATGATATACATCATTTAACAGAGGACAAAATTCTGCACTGAATGCAGTTAATTTCGAACACAATTTACTGTCTGGGTTATGCCAGAGGGTAAAAGTTGGGATTCCACCTATTACCACCTTAAATATTTCATAATCATTCTGGGAACACTGGATAAACCAAACGTTCAAAAACCGATGATTCCAGACAAGTTATATAAGTATATATTTAAAACGTTTCGACTTCATATGTGAGGTCCTCTTCAGTTCATGAAAAGGTAATGTTACAAGATAATGCTTTAACCAACAATAAGTATTATCTTCTAATATTGCCTTTTCAGAAACTGAAGAGGAATGCACATATGAAGTCGAAACGTCTCAAACATATACTTATATAACTTGACTGGAATCATCGTTTTTTATTGGGATGTAAATATTTCATGTTTTATAATATCAATTAATATGTTCATGGCAGGTTTGTTGAAATTCGTGTTTTAGACTTTTGAGCAGCTTTTCGGGCTTTTTGTCATCACTTGTCCCAAGCGACGTCGCTTGTCTTTCGTATGTTTCATCCTAAACTCTACGAAGAACAGAATTTCCCCTTTTCTATCACGATCGATATCTTTTCCAAGCGAGATAAACAGCAACTGACTTAGTACACTTCCCTGAGAGTCCCTGGATGTGATTTCGACAGGTGGCCGAGGTGCACTCATTCCGTGCCTTACTCTCAGATCTTCCACTAAACCATTCCCATAACCTACAATTAACTCGGCCATCGATTCTCGATCTTCAGTTTTTCTATCAATCGACAGTGCTGAACAAGACTGAATGAAAATTTTCAATTCTTTTGAAAATCTTCAACGACTGCGGCAAGTATCTTTAAATAAGACATTTTAGATTAAAAGAAAAATAACTTGTTTGAGAAAGGCAGTCTTAAAAATATTTCCTGGGTGAAACTGATGAAAGTGAATGGGGATACGCATACGGTTGGAAGTTTAGCTACTCATAGGTAACCCCATACCTTTTAATAGAATGACATTATTAGAGTAGCACTAGAGCCCATTTTAAAAATATTGGAATACCATTCGTCTCTTATAAACAGAAATGAGTTGGATGAATTGTCCATCTCGATCGTAAAAGGTAACGCGTGAATTTCTAAACTGATATAGTGTAAAACAACCCACATCCTACACACGACCGTTTCAACAAATACGCGAGTTTGTCTAATCCCTTCTTCCACAAAGAAAGCTCCCATTCCGCGTTGGGCAGAGCCGGCAGTCTGAAATAGCCGGCTACGAAGCTCACTTGCGTGGACTCTTAACACTTGGTAGTGGCTGGGCGCCAGTCTCAAATTGAGACACTTGCCACTGACAGGCTGAAAGGGATCGACACTACATTCGTTTCCATCATCTGTTGTATTCGATTACTCTGTGACATTTTCTTCACAATAATTTCCGTTGATGTTATGAGTTCTAAACGACTTTTTTTCTCTTGCAAATCCGGTTTCCTTAGAATTTTCAAGGAGAAAAACCTAAGGGCAGGATACCATGATCTAAACATACAACACAATGTAATTATTGATATGGAGGTAATCCACACATCACTGTGATCGACACTGTCGATAATACGTAAATATGACCGGTCGAGTAACTAAATCCGCCCTATTAGTAAAATGTACATTGTGTCGAATTAAAAAAAACATTTATTTAATACGGAAAATATTTATTTTGGAAACAAATTATAAACAAAATACCCCAAAAATGTTTACTTAGTCAATCAGAAAACTGATTAGGGACTCAATTACGAAAACAGGTGAATTGACACGTAGAAACGAAAATTGTAAGATATTAGGTTCGTGTCGCAAACAGGTGTCGAAGTGTTTTAAGGAAGTCAGCCGTCTGGGATATGAGACAGGAGAATTGAACAGGGGCGCTAATCAAAACAATATGTATGGTGTTCCCGGGAGGAAGAAGTCAGAAATATTTTATGAGAATAAGACACCTGAAGTCGAGACTTGAGAGAGAACGGATGGTGAACGCAGAGTGAGACGGTGAACATAATGTTGGACCCGTATCGTCAAAATTAATAATTTTTAATGTTTATAAATATTTCCAAGAAACCTCTTAATAAAAAGTCAAGTATTATTAAAAGGATCGTATGAATCGAAAAAGTGTGGTTAGGAAGAAGTCATCTAAATGAAATGGTGCAAGCTACGAAAAGGGAAGTTAATTAAAAACGGTCTACATGAAGCTCCACTATTGTTACGTAAAGACATTTCGGTAAATTCTAAAGACCAGCAATTCACAAATTCTAAAGAAACTAACAAACATGACACCATGGACATGTAGTCATGCACGACTTATACGAATGAAAATATTAGTTAAGTTTGTTGGTATATAATGTATTAATAGTTACCATATGAATAATATGGTTTTGTCTTCAATGTTGATAGTCGAAGTTGTGAAGGTTTTTGACCCCACCTCATACAGATCTAGATTTTAGTTGATTTTTGACTGAGCCGACGACTGAATATCTCGCGTTCGAATCCTTCTAATTTTTTCTTCCTTATCAACTCGAGGCTGTTTTTAATTGCTCTAGAAGATATGTGGTATTTTTATAAAAATATTACGCGCACTTTTCCGGCTTATCAATACCTATACGAAATCCTACGTCTCGAATTGTTTCTAGCTCGTTTTCTAAAAGGTTTTCCTTTGATAGTAATGTAGAGTACTATCTAAAGTAAATATGTTAATAAAGGAAGGTGTTAAGAATAATTTTTGAATCATATTCGAGAAACGTACGATTTGTTCCGTTTCGGATAACCAAAATTCATTCCAACATCGCCAATTGAAAGCAAAAGAAACCACCTTAAAACGACGCTCTCGTACACTAGAGCAGCAGCACTTGGTGCGTGCACATGAACCTTCGGCAAGGGAGGGCGGCGCCTCCGCCCCCACTTCCGCTTCCGCCCCAGGCGGCGATCGATGCTTCTCCGCGCGGACCTCAATCAAATCCGCGCACGTCCGCCCCGCCCCGCCCCGCCGCGCGCAGGAGAGGCGGCCGGGAAGAAAGGGTGCACGGCGCCGCGCGTGGGCGGGGCGGGGCGGGGCGGGGCGGGGCGGGGCGGGGCGGGGCGGGGCGGGGCGGGGCGGGGAGACGCCAACGTTCGACCCCAGCGCACTCACGCCAACACGACCCTCTCCTTTATTACTTCATTATTGTTTATTAGTATTATTATTTGTTATTACATTATTATTACTATTATTGTAATTCACGACTAAAGATGTTATGAGTCGGTTGAATATAAAATCTTCTCCAGGTCGCTACCACCTTCCCAGTGGCGAATCCTAACAAGTATTTCAAGTTTACAGCACTTTATGGAGTCTACCTCTAACGTTCTTTTATAATGAGCTTTTCTGAAACCCCATACGATAAAATTCCGCCCTTAATAATTGTTCTATAACACAATTACACACCACTAGCTTCTGGATCATTAACATACGTCAATTTCACAAAAACTTGAGAGAAGCGTAACTTACGAACGACCAGAGAAGAACTGTTCACCGCAATATTTTGCGGTGCCTACTGACCGTCCAGACGCGCATCTTCCCCTCTCCCCGCCCTTGAAACATGAGGAGCCCTAGGTTATCGCGGCTGGCATGCGGTGCCTTTGCCTGCGCTAGCGAATTCTCTGGACAGCATTAAGAACTGTTTCAAACTTCTCACACTAACGTACTTCATAGCGCTTACAGATGCGGAAGACTGTCTGGCTCTTGGTGGCAAAATAGTAATTTTTTCGCATCTATTTTAAATCTTTCAAAAACTCAATAACTTTTTAGAGGGTGATTAAACTTATGAAATATTTCTTATACACTTCGAATTACTAGGTATACCGGTGGTATACGCGGTGTATCGGAGAATTCGCCACCGCGCCTTCCTAACGAGCGGACCAGTGAGTTTAGCCAAGTTCTTACACAAATTTTGCTGAACAAAATTTGCTGGGACGACCTGCGCTTTTTCGTCCCACATTTCGGTTTCAAAACTTGTATTGCATTTGTAGTGTACAAGACGTTTCTCTCCCTCCTTAGTTACGTTTTGATCGCACAGCACATCCACCTCTACAAATAGGCCCACTTTTTTCTCCAAATCTCGGAAAACGTTATCCGGTTTGTTTTTAGTAGCTATTATTATTATTATTATTATTATTATTATTATTGTTATTATAACTCGCTATTGTGGCCTCACGGAAAATGTATGAATCATTAAGGTTGGCTGGTTAGTGATTCCGGGCGCGTCAACTACTGAGGTCCGTGTACTGAGGTCCCGTACGTGTAGTGCATGTTTTTCCTCGGGAGGTGGCGATGATCTTCCTCCGCTGGATGGAGAGATCCGGCGCCGACCTACCGTTGGCCAGCGGGGTTTCCCCTAACCAGGTATTTCCCACCAGCGGGAAACAGCCCCAGCCGTATGATTCGTTAAGTGAATACATCTTCTTAGTAAGGTTCAACACTATTTGCTAATTGTTTTGGTCTGCACAATTACTGGTTTTCATTCTTTTCTGATGTTCATTTTAGTTATCCAGTTTCTTGCCATTTCTCCATTTTCAACTTTTATACTTTCTTTCCGTTTCTGTTTCTTCTCTTTCTTCAACTTCTCATCCTATTTGACCTTCCTGTAATTTTCTTTCTTTTCCCAGTCCTCGCTTACATTTAATCTTCTAATTCATTTTCCTCTTCAATGCACCAACCAATACCCTCCAAAAGTGTTAATAATGTAGCCTGACAATTGCAGGGGTAGCTACCACACAAAATCGAGCAAAGCATAAGAGTTAAGCGGGTTGCCTAATAAAACAATTGCCATCGATTCGCGGTGCCCAATTAAATTTATATTTTCGATTAGTTAACTAAATATGCTAATTAATTCCATAAATATCATTGATTATCTCTATGTTAATAGCATGCGTGCAATTAAAACTCAACTACCAATCAGAATTCAGAAAAGAATCAAAATCGTTTAATTAAGACACCACAACACAGAAGGCCAAGGTATTTCCAGTCGAACATGAAATATTAACATCACAGATTACGTACCTACATGAACTACATATAAACAAAGAATGGATATAACTAAATTGGGGAAGTATACGTAAAGCTAGCTGACTAATGGAACAACAAAATATTTAACATTAATAAATTAAATGTTTTACATGAAAAAATTTAGACTTAGCAATACAAATGTAAAAAATGTATAAAGTTGTGTTCACTTGTTCTAAAAAGTACGCCAGCAAAACTGTAATAGAAGTGACTTTTTTTTACTTTTCAATGTTTATACATGATGTTTTCTCTCATATACCTGTCTTAACTTTTCCTGGGAAGTAATGTTTTAATGGATCTGACAGCTTCTAATATTTCATTCGAAATAAGTTCATTTGTCTTCCATTTGACACATTTATCATACATACTACACAATGCATGGCCAGCTAAATTAGGTCTTTTTCAGAAGCAATACGACGTCATCTAATGTATGCCTCAAACGGTAAAGATGAGCTTGAATTTCTCAAAATTTAAATTATTCAATTGAAACTAAAAAATATTGAACGCAACATGTGGGTAAAGAGGTATATTTGCACTTGCGGTAAATACGAAAACTCACTCCTATCGTGACTCGTTTTCTTAAACCTACCACTCATGCAATTATAGCCACTCATTTCGTTAATTACTATAGGTATTATTATTATTATTATTATTATTATTATTATTATTATGTATTTATTTAGTAAAAAACTGTATGTGACGTATGGGGGAGAAGGTCATCTGCGCACGCTTTCTTGCGTGCCAGAATCCCTTCCCAACATTTTAACTATAAATAGTTGAAAGATGAAAAAAGTTTTAAAAAATTATTAATAATAATAAATTTTAAAAATGCGATATTAGCAACATTAGAAAAACTAGACATGTTAGTTCCCGAGTTATAGAAAACTTATTTGCAAACGGTAAACGAACTGCAGATTTGATTTTTCTGCATTGCTAACAAAATATAATTCACCCTCAGCTCTACTACCACTACAAGCAAACGGAGAGCTCAACAAAACGTGGGCATAGTGAAGGTCCATTTATGTCCAGACGCAAATCAAGGGTCCGTCTCAACATTTGCTCAATGGATCAGGGAAACTGGACAAAAACTCGATAGAGATGCGGGTCATCGACCCGGAAGATGAAGTACATTACTTGTTACAGGCATATTAAGTATTTAAAAAAATATACAATACAAATGTAAACAAATTCATTATACTATATCACTGTTTTGTTAAAATGAAAAATTATTATTATTATTATTATTATTATTATTATTATTATTATTATTATTATTACTATTATTACTATTATTATTATTACTATTATTACTATTATTATTATTATTCGAATTTTTCACTCCCTGCGCTATGTGCATGAACATTCACCTGCCCACTGCTGGCCTACAGTAGGTCGATCTCGCAGTGACAGACACGAGCGGACGTTGCTCTCTAGACATTTCAGTCAATGGTGCCCAAGGCGAGTTTTCAACAGGACAAACTCATGTTGTGGAATAAATTCTGTAGTAGCAGACGAGATCTTGTGGTACTCTATGATTAAAATTTCAAGATATAAGAGGTATCAACCACAATAGTAGGTTAATCATGTTGTGTTCTTTCACAGAAAGTGGATAAACATTGTTCCAATATGTAGTAAATTACTTCATCTATTGCATAAGCGAATCCACGATTTGGGGGTCCTTGATACTGAGAAATTGGTACAACACTAACGCCTGAACAATCTGGCCCGATTGGTACAACACTAACCCCCGAACAATCTGGTCGATCTGGCCCGACTCGCAGCTCTGCGATTTTGAAAACGTTTCTTTAAATTTTTGGGGTTCATTACATGAAGCCCCTGGAACATTTTCAAAAATTTATCAACAATGGCTCCAACTTTTTTCTTTGAATTTGCTGTTCGCAGAGAGTGAAATGCACTTATAAAGATGTCATAGGTCTAATTTTCAGTGTTAATTCTGGAGAATTACAAAAGTATGATTTTTTTCGGTGTTTTCCTCACAGTACAATATTATAAATATTTGTTCTTCTACACATGTTGCAAAGATGCAACAAATTGAAAAAAAGAAAGTCAACTTTTACACAGTCCCTTGACTAAATAACATATAGTAAGATAGGTAGAGTAACCTATGGTGTATAGCTGCTATTCCATAGACAGCGCACCAATTGCCAACTCATCAAAACGTGGAAAGTGGAGATACATAACCTCAGTTTGAGGAGGGATACATCTTCATGAATACATATCACTTCAGCTGTAATTGTTAACATGCATATTAATAAATTGTTGACATTGATGTTATATACGATGAAGCAAGGTTATGTAAATTTAAATTGCAACTTCATTCTAAATTGCTCAGTGTCTCAGTAAATGATTTGTGAGATTTTGCACAGAAATGTGTTCCAGACTCCAATGTTAGAAATGGAACAGACATAATTAAATTATTTTTTGAAACAGAGACACAGACTTATTTGATTCGTGTAAGGGAATAATTTATTGAAAAGTAATATATACAGAATGTATGTTTATATTAAAAAATATAAATATGTCATGGGAATAGGAATTTCATTATTAAGCTCATTGGTTTAATCTGGATGGGCATGCTATTCAGCTGTTAGTACAATGTTGTAAATAAATTAATAACCATTTTGATGAAGTGTCATCTATTGTTTCTTGCCAGAAGTATGTAAACGAAGCTGCTTCCTCTTCACATTATTCTAAACTGAAGTGTCTAAATGTCTACGTAAATAAATCTCCTGTGGAGATGTCAAAACATTGCAATTGACACAAAATATGGGAGTAGATAATCACGATTTAGCAGCAAATAAATTTTCTGATGATTTATTAAATAATGGAAAAAGAAAATGTAAAGTTGATGGTGAAGCCAAAATCTCATTTGCACAGTTTTTTGTACAATTTTGGAAACTGTAAATGTTCAGATTACAAATGTTCCTTCATATCTTGAAATAAATTTTGAATCTTATAATTGGCTATGGAAATGAACAATTTTGGTTCCAACAAATGAGGATGTGGATCCTATATTTATTAATTTATTTTATGTCAAAAAAACAGTTAAAACTGTGTATGACATGCTATGGGGAGAAGTAAATTCTGTGCTTATAAATTTAAAGATCATGTAAATATTGCCTGGTGAAATTGAAATATATTTTTCACTAGACGTTGTGCTTTATGGTGTTCAAGTCATGCACTCTTGTTGAAATTTAGAATTATCTTGAAACACTTCAAATGCCATTCCTTATGCTACAGTAGTGGTATGATTCTCTTTCTTTTAATAATAAATCTTGGTATACCAAGGATGTGTTAATGAGACACCACTGAAAGTGAAGGAACTAAAAATATAATATTGTTGAATGTGAAAACAGCAATCTATATTAATACCAAGAATTCCCATTACACCAACTGAATTGCCATTTCAATTCAAAAGACCATACCTTCCCTTATCAGATTCATTGGAATGACAATAAATATATAACAAGAGAAGCTTGAATGGTAGAGGGAATTATTCTTGACGGGCAGTGTTGTGCACATGGAAAAATATAAGTAGCCTACTTGAGTGTCTCCAGTAGCGATAATTTATTAGTGTTCCAGGAGGAAAAGAAGTTAGTATAGTGTACAAAAATATCAAGCAACATGGATTAATTAATGGTTTATTCCTGTACATTGATTTGTGTTAATATTAGTGTTTGTTATTATTTGTTTTTTATTATAAAAGAAACACTGCACTGAAAACATTTCTTTCAATAAACTAGAAGTACATAACTCACTTAATATATTACCATAAAAATAATAAAAACCGAAAAATGGATAATTAATATTAATAGTAATTCAAAGCTCAGTTCTCACATGAACAGACAAAATCGAGAATTCTAATTTTATAACTAACACACCCACAAACATTAGGCATCACTTCTTTTGCTCTTTACCATTATGTAAATGGATAATAACGCAAGCAAGAAAGTTGAAATGAAGGACTTGATACAGAAAATTTCTAGAGCAGATTTTGGTCAAAAATAATATACAAGCATCTAAGCGACCTGCACAATTAAAATTTGTTAACCTGTAAATACTGTTAAATTCTGGAAGACAGCACAGCAATACAGTAAATTCTTATATATTCGTAATATCTTGTAGTTTATGTTATAGTTGGTTAACTGATTTTTAACTACATTTTGCCTTTTCAATGATTTTTGGCATGAATTGGCATATGAATATTTGTTCCACAGCCCACCAAATGCATCCATAAAATACATGCACACTGAGATTCAGCAAAATACATTCACAATCATTCACAACTACAATTAGCAGAATGAAGAATTAATAACTCAAACACTGCAAATCTGAGTGGTGGTGGTGGTGATGTAGTTGAATTGAAGAAGGAAACTTACACGCTCAAGTTCAAATGCAAGATCGGAAAAACATTTTTGCAGGAGGCATAGGCATAGGCTCAATCAATGAGATTATTCCCAACGGAGGTAATCCATCGCAGGCCAATACAATATATCTAATTGAGTTCAAATGTGTGAAATTTTAGCCAGTGCAGATAGTACACTACATAAGATTATCAACATTTCAAATTAAATAGGCATTTGAAGAAACAACACCAATTGCTTACGATCATTAACATGAAACAGTCATCCACTGTGACTGAAATGTTCTGTTCGAACAACTAGGTAGAGCAGCTGTATGTTATATCTGTTCATTTTATTTGTACAAAACTGAAGATCAAAGGCTATGTTATAACCGGCCCTCACATTTCGACAATTGAAGGAAAAGGCTTAGAAAAATATTCAGGATGTTGAACACTGGCTGATACAATTGCAATTAATTTAATTTTATTTATTTATTCTTATTAATATTTTCAATGATAATGACACTGTAGTTACTACCCTCTCACAAGAATCATGCTACTTTTATGACTTGATGCTTCGTAATGCAGCAAGTGAAACGTCAATTTCTAAATGTTGGAAAAGGAAGAATTGCTCCAACCTAAACATTACCTACAAGTATGCACTGCCTATGGATGAGGAAAGGGTTAGATAATGTCAGGTAGTTTCTAGTCACAGTTTAGAGCAGGGTCACGAAGATTATAGTTGTTAGTGTTACAAGTATGTACAGAATCCGTTAGTGACTGAAGAGAGCACCAGTGTTTCCAGCCCTTGTGCTTGGAAAGGGAAGGGGGTGGGGGACTCCCTGGTTGGTCATTTTGGGCTATTTCCAAACAGATCAGGCAATCATTGGCACAGATGAGTAAAATAGGGGCATTCAGACATGAGAAGAACATTCTGATTGATGTCTGACTGCAACAGGACAATATAGGATTTTTTCTGCACCCACAGCTGGTACCTAGTACAACATTTCAGAATAAATGTTACAAATTTCATGGGCACATAGGACAGGTCGAAAATGATCACTTTTGTCCAAGAAACATGTGGTGAGAAACTTCATATAACCAAGTTACATAGTTTATCTTATCAGGCACCTCCTCTTCCACCAGTGTTCAGGAGGTCACGATCTGATGCAATCATAGGTATTTCATTTACTGTAACATCAATGTATATTTCCCAGAAACAGGAAACATCACATTTGTAACTTGTGATACGAAATTTTCCACCTCGTGTTCCTTGGCCAAAAGTGATTATCTTCGACTTCTCTCTATGCTATAGAAGCTTGTAACATTTATTCTAAACACCCGGTCCGTGACAGTCAGCGGTACTCCGCACTGAACGTGTCGGAACCACTAGGACAGGTACGCCCACACGAGGTCCCGCAACACTTGAGGGTCGGTTCTGGGTCTTGCGCTTGGCCCTTCGACGTCAATTGGACCACGGCGAATCAGTCCGCAAACAGTAATTAATACTATCACGTATCGTCTGTTCAGTCCTGAGGGCGGAGTTTTAGATGGGGTACACCGAGCGCCCGTCGCACTATTCTTTCTTTCAGGTCAAGAATCACTTGTTTCCAAATGACTAATTACTGAGTAATGTACCCGAGATGATTAAAGTTTCGGATCAACAAAGACTTCCTCACGCCAAGGAGGGAGAGGAGGAAGTGGCCCTAGCGACGGCGCGGGCATTTTCAAGGCAATGAAGCCAACTCACTACAACCAGTTTTCTGAAACGCCTCGCAACTCAATTGCCCGACTTGGAGCGGCGGAGCGTGCACTGCGCCGACCTATCATTGGTTTTCATATAGCATCGAAGGTTTTCACGGCCGGAGTCAATATAAATGACTGTTCCCGGGCTGATTCACCGTGGTCCAATTGGCGTTGAAGGGAACGTTTCGTCCACAGCTGCGGAAAACATCTTCGGTGGCGGTGGGGTTAGACGCCGCGCCGACCCGAATTTTTCTCCCGAGAACCCACCGCCGCAGATGATGTCCTCCGCAGCCGTGGGCGAAACGCTTGAACCTTCGGCGTCAATTGGAGCACGGCGAATCAGTCCGGAAACAGTAATTAATACTATCACGTATCGTCTGTTCGGTCCTGTGGGCGGATTCTTTGACACAGTGATGTCAAACAAATTAGAAAGGAGAGGGAGTCCATGAGTAAAATGTAGAAATGATTAACGCAATCATTTCACAAACGTATAGTAGCTTGCGCTGGGGGTTGTTGACCTCTCAGTTATTTGTCATTCGCCAACTGCAGAAAGAATATCGATAATTTTATATTGCAAGAATGCAAGAAAACTACACTTTAAAACTTCTATTTGAAGAAAACATCGTGAGCCGTCACAGTCTCCTTGCTCCAGAGAACAAAAGAAGCTCTGAGCCACAGAAGGACGCTGCACGAGGAAGTTCATCAGTGACGTCCATGCTTAGTATTGGGTATTTTATAATAGTGGAAATGTAACTCGACTAGGAGCTTGGATTTAGCATTTTGCAGTATGGCACTTTGTGTACACGAGGGGCACTCCAAAAGTTTCAGGAAGAGTAGGTTTAAAGAAGAGGAAACCGATTCTTACTTTTATATCTTTGATTCCGGCGAATAAGCTGATAAGTCATTAACACTTAATTTTACAGGAGAGCAAAAAACGTTTAAATTAATTAAATCAGGGATTAATGATATTCAAACGAAGGTGGTATTCAAACAAAACTACTTTCATGTAGGTTTTCTTTGAATATCATTAATCCCTTATTAATAGCATTAGTTTAGAGTTGTTTTTTTTTTTTTGCTCCCCTGCAAAATTAATTAAGTTTCTTGACTTATCAGCTTATTCACCGGGGTCAAAGATATTTTCTCGAAGCCCCCCCCCCCGCGTCTATACAGCGGGGCATCCTCTGAATCCCATTTTTGAAATGCTGCACGCCATTGTTCTTTCGGAAGCTTAGAAATGCTTCTTAGGCTGCTACTGCATGTTCTGGGATCTCAAACCAGCGCCCTCTGATTGTTTCTTCAGCTTTTGGAAATAAAAAGAAGTCGCAGAGCGCCAGGTCTGGACTGCAGGGGGAAGGGTGCTGTAGAAGTATGATATGATTCTCTGATACAAATTCTTTGCTTTTTTGAGCTGTGTGAACTGGCGCCTTGTCTTGATGCAAAAACAGACCACGCACCTCTCTTTAGTCGTCTCTTCTGAATGCTCTCGAACACTTTTGGGAGACAAACAGTTGTGTACCAGTGTGCTGTCACTGTCCTTTGGTTCTCGAGTGCAACAGTTGCTACATGACCACAGGCTGAAAAGAAGGAACACACCATTTTCTTTCCAATGCTCCGCGATCTCTTTGTCTTTGTAGGTGCTCAATCATCAGGAAAAATCCAGATCGATGATTGCCGTTTGGTTTCGGGGTCAAATTGGCATATCCGAGATTCGTCTCCAGTTACAATATCAAACATTTTCTTTCCAGGTCCTTCTTCAAACTTTTGCAACATTTCTTTACACCAGTTCACATGTCCTGCTTTTTGTTCCTGAGACAAACGATGTGGGATTCATCGGCTGCAGACCTTCCTGACACAAAGGGTTTCATGCAAAATTCGTGACACTGTGGAGGAACCCATACCCAAGGTCTACTGTATCTGCTGGTAAGTGCAGCGTGGGTGATCCTTCATCATCTGCACAGACGAGATGTTTCCTTCCGTCGTCGCTGTCTGTGGTCGTCTATCGCGAAGCTCATCTTCAAGAGACTTTCTCCCCCGCCGAAATTCCGAATACCATTCACAGTCGATTTTTACGGGGAAAAATCACTGAATGCACTCCTCAACCGTTCAAGGCATTCTTTAACACTTAGACCAACCATAAAATCAAAGAAAATCATTGCCCGAAAGTGCTCTCTAGACAGATCCATCACGTACCGAGGCAAACGAACAATTGCCTGCATTAAATGAGTCAACAATAAGAAACCAGTCGGCCGATCTGAACCAGATAACTAGGAGGCCGCGGTAAGACTTCGTAGAATACACATTGTTGCCGGCTCATTTGAAAATAAATTCCTCCCTTTCCATTCCGGAAACTTTCGGAGTGCCTTTAGTATTGCCCATCTATTGACTGAATAAAAGGTGGTGGTGGTGGTGATTCCAACTTCCTTTCTCATCCACGCATTGGTACTAGTCGCGAACTTTTCCTTGACTTTCATGCTTACGTCACGGCGTATTCAACACCATAAGCGAGTTCTCGACACATGCGCAATAAATAGCATTACACGAAGTAAAATGCGTCAGAATAACTTGCTAAGGAAAGTGGAACAAGGACATGAATGCTTGCAGAAAACTAACTCAAAAGAAATTATTAAAATTTAAATCCTTAATTCGACAAGTGAGAGGAGAAATATTCCAGTCGTCACTAGTAATCATGCTCGATTGAGAATAAACATTTCTTGTACATTTAAAATGCGGACCTTTTTTATCAAGAAAAGAACTGAAAATCTGGAAAAGAAAAAAAACTACTATACAAAATCTAGACTCTGAGAAGAGTGAAAAATAAAATTTAGAGGAATATTCCAGTCCTTTAAAATAAAGCCAATCAATTTTAAATGTTCAAAGTTTCATTCTATTTCCTCAGGGCACTCGATATTTGTAGCTAAGTTCTGAACTTGTTTCCCCTCAGATTGGAAATACAACTACACCAATCAACTGTATCTCTTCAGTTGTTAAACACTGCACTACTTTTTTTTTCTTCTTTTTTTTCCCACAATAAACCTCACATCCAATTAAAATTTCTTAAGTCAAAGGATTGTACATGACATCATCATACTGACACACATATTGATGCTGGCCTTAGATCACCTCCCTAATCATGAAGAAGAGGAAGGCAACATTAACAAACTAGTGAAAGAAAACATGGCAAATAAAATCTACCAGTAACACTCAATCACTAATTACACAAGAATAAAGGATGGCGTACCCTACTCAACAGTGAGTGAAGACTGTGGAGGCATGGAAGGGGGAGGGCGCCAAACCCAGCTGCGAGCGACTTGTTCCCATCACACTCTGAGCGCACGGCCTAGAAGGAAGTAACACAAGAACCTCATTTTCAGAAAAAAGAAACATGCAGACACTTTACCATAAGGAATAAAAAATCCCAACATTTATCCATCACCCATTAAAGATATAAATGTACAAAAAAAATTATTATGAATTTGATTATTTCACACAAGAAACATGACATGCTATTATGGGAAAATTAGGATCCAAAATTTAAGTCAAATACCTGAAATTCATACCAGTATGTATGAATTGTTCTAAAGTAACAAGTGACTAACAACACAAAACTAATATTTCACAAGTACAGTTTCGACATACTACCTGTTAAAATAATACAATTATTTCACCTAATATGCACAAGAAAATCACGCCTACATTCTGTTTTTAGAGTTAATGGGAATTTACTTAACATGTATGCAAGTACAAAATTTAAATAACTGAACGTTATTATACATGCACATAGTATAAATAATGCAACACATAATTAAACTTAAGGAAATGTGCTTATCTAAATTAGTCATTTTTAATAATTACGTCATTTTGTATCAATAGTATCACTAAGCCATCGTGCACAGTTTTGAAATCTGCAGATCACCTTTCAAATTAATTTTTACTTAGTCTTTCAGATGTCTCTTCCATTATATGAGAAAAATATTAATGAAAATAATTATTTATATTGAACATCACTTCATATATTCAACTGTAATACACTTCAAAAGAACAAACCATCAATTCTTAATACAACTGTAAGTTCAATTCACTACTTGGATTTTATTTCAGGGTGACCAATCATTCTCTGGAGCTATTTTCTCGGTTTTCCAGTGCCTGTTTTTCTTCTTCTTTTTTTTTCTTTTCTTTCTCCCACTGATACAATTTGTACAGTATTTCACACAATTTTTTAAAACAAATATTAAAGCAAGCCTGACCCTCATTTCCCAGGCCTCTGATTTCATCACAAAGTCCAAATTAAAACAAAGTTCTCAACAAATAAAAATTGAGCCCCTATATGTTGCTGGACTTTGGAATTTGTTTAAGGAATAATATCTATCTATATAACTATTTCAAAATTTTGCCCGCCTTATAACAATTCTTTTAGAAATTCCCTGATTTTTCCAGAGTAATGAAATCCCTGATTTTTCCCAGTTTTCCATGTTTTTCCAGAAGGTAGCCTCCCTGTTATTCAGAAAATATTAATAGAAATAACCAATAGCCTTGCATGCTTCTGATGGTATTAAAACTGTTTCATGAGATCTCACTTTTAAGTTATGATTAACTGATAACAAATGTATTTCTACAGTTTTTCAAGAAAGTAATGTAATTTGTGATAAGCAAATGGTAACATTATTTAAATTAATTCATCATTTTAAAAATATAAAATATATAAATGGTGAATTTCATATACTTGAATTTTGTATTGTATTAGTAATGTGATCGATATTTGGAAATGATAATATTTATGGAAAATCGTTTTTATTTTAATGTTGATATTTTGTTAAGAAATATATTGCATTCTATTTGTAACTGAAGTGTCCCACACACACATCCTCTTCATGCTGTATGATACTATACAACCAAATAAATGAAATGAAAGTAAATCTTGAGATCGAACAATAATGACAGAATGGAAGAATCTGGATTCTACTAATTATCACTGATATACACACATGAAAACATTTAAACATAAGGGCAGAAAATATTACTTCTTTGTTACATTTAAAATAAATAATCTAATTACAATTTGATCTTGAAATTGATTTTCCTAATTTCTAACGGAAAGAATTTTTTTCTGTCCTTTTCTGAAGTAATAATTACAAAATGCATAACTATTTCATATAATTTTTGGTTTTAGCAAATATGGCATACACATCAATTTCTTTTTGAACTTTGAAAAGCTCTTTCAAAAATTTATTTCTATGAAAATTTTGATTATACACTCATCAATTTGAGAGCCACACAACAGAACATTATTATTTTTTCTAAACAGATTTTACATTTTAAGAACCCTTTTCCCAAACACAAGTGTAATGACAATGCACCAGTGTAATGACAAGCTTAAGACATTGGCCTTTTGGTTTTATTTTATTTCTTTGAATAGAACTGAAGGTCATTTACACTGTGATCCCTTTTGCGTCATTCTGCCTGCGTCATTCTACACATTATCAATTTTTCATAGACAGTAGTCTGTTACAATATTAATATCCAAAGAATCTTCATACAATAGACATAAAAATACATGTAGCTCATATCTACAAGAATTTTAATGTAAAAACTATTAGCTACTATAGAGAGTTTTTCCATTCACATTTTACTTTCCACCTCTTACTAAATACCCTCCTGAACAGTCAACAACTAGTCTTTGAAATTGATTGTGTACCTATCAGCAATTCCTAATTATTTCTTCTTGATTTCAGTGTGAGTTTCATCTTAGAGGAATGGGATGGTAAGAAAGTAAGGAGGCTTTCACACAAAACTAAAACCTCATGTCATGCTTTGATTTACCCATAGTAATTCCACATATAGAATGTGCTCTTGTACATATGTGAAGAATTTGTTTTCAGGATTTGTTGATTCTCATATCTTCAACTCCGTCTACAGACTTTTGATGTCATGTTATTGATTTATAAGTGTGCAGTATCAGATGGATTTTATTGTATATTTTATTGTATTGTATTGTATTGTATTGTAAGTTTTGTAGATACTCTACATGATTTAGTTCCAGAGAACAGATGCACTAAAAATCATTTACAGTAGAACCCCAGTATTTTAAACTAATTGGGGGTGTGGTGTGTTCGGATTCGGAAATGTCTGGATTATCCAAAAAAACGTACTGTAGATATACAAATACATCTCTAGGATTGCCGGCCACAATGCAATGTAGCGTGCAATGTGAGAAAATGGCAATGTAGCTTAGCGATCGCATCAAGCAGATCCAGTTCCTTATAGCAAAAGATGATTACCGATTTTGCAAGTTCCTCTAAGCGAAAATTACTCCTACGTAAACTAGTGATATACACTGTAGTTACCAGTGCAATAAACCTTTCATCTTGACTTGATTCATAATTAGTGTTCAGTTCTACAGTAATTATACTTTTTTTACACTACAAATAAGCATTTTATTAATTATGTTTATTTTTCCTCTATCCTGAATTTTGTTCAGATTATCCAAAATTTCAGATTAGAGGGGTTCTACTGTATAATTTTACTTAATTTATTCAAAACAATTGTCACATATTGAAAGCAACACATTCCCAAGTGCATTTCCCATTATGCCTAAACGGATGTCATTTCAAATAGCATTATAAAAACTGTATTTTTCTTTAAGTAATTGATGGAGATTATGAACTGGAATTCGTTCCTCTTCCAAAACACTTTTCTGGATCCACCAGTGTTACAGAAGGATCTTTTTAAACATCCTTTCTGCCAACTATGAGTACAAGAGTACTCATAGTAGGGGTAGGTCAACAACTGTCCAAAATGTTTGGTTTTCCACATCGTCAAGTAAAGAAAATGGTGTACATAGTAGTTCATTCTCTTGAGCATCACATTTACTTGAAAACAGATTTAAATCTCATCTAATCCAGTAACATGCACAACTTAATTTAAAAATAAAATAATTAATACATTGTAAATAATAACATGTTAATAATGTGGATCAAAACTGAAATATCCTTCACCCATGGGCTAGAGCAAAGACTTACATTCTCACCTATTACATACGTAATAAAGAGAAAGTTTTCAAATGCTGCTGCACAAAGACATGACTTTTCGTAATAATAACTTGTACTGAGGAGCCTGATATCAAAAAAGTGAATAAATCTAGTACCTATATTTACTAACTAATTATCTAACACTTTGTGTAGTCATAATTGGGGTCCAAGTACAGCAAAGTTGATTGATGGCAAAATGACTGTCTGTCTGTCCGTCCGTCCATTCCATTCTTCGTTCCTTCCTTTGTTCTTTCATTCATTCATCCGTCCGCCAACACTAGCACCTAAACTATATGTAGGATTTTTTCCAAAATGAATATTCCCTGATCAATTTGGCCTGATTTGATTTTGAAGAGAATTCTTTAAATTTTGGGGATACTTCAAATGAGGCCCCTAGAACAGTTAAAAAATTTTCTCAGAACTAGCTCCAAATTTTATCTTCAAATGTTTTGCAAGAATATAATACTTTTAACAGTGGCATTTGCCTGATTTTCACTTCTACTCCTGAATTTTTGAAAATTGGAAAAGTTGCAAATTTTGTGAACCTCTTCCTATGATTTAGTTTGTAAAATGAAAGCTACATTACTGAAAACAGATTTTTTTCTTCACATTAAAATTTGTTTTCCACTGTCAGTTCTTTACTTAATGTCGAGTGTTTTTTGTTTTGTTTTCTTCAAAATATTAGTAGTTTCCACATAATTATGTTTACTGTATGCTGGTTTTAACTCTTCCGTAATATTCTTCAAGTCATATTTCCATCCAACTATTAGAGATCAAAAAATTGAGAAAATGTGAAGGAAAGATTTATGGTTTTTAAGTTTTTTTTTACAGATATTACCTGAAACTAAACTAAAGGTTTCTTGTAGAGTTGGATCATGAGACACGGGCTTAGGGCAGGTGATCCGAAATATGTGGACACTAAGACTGTCAGTTCGAACCCCATGTAAGATATGAAATTCCATTTGATGAGTATGAGGCATTCTGAACACACCAGGTGTTAGATCTTCACCATAAACCTTCCACTCTCCCTTGGCATGACAGGTAAACGTGTGCAATCTGTGAGTTTAATTAAGGATCTTGATCCCACACTCCAAGCAATGTTACAAGCACTGAAATGAACCAAGGGATACCATCTATAAATTTATTTATTAAAATTATTTCGAGTGTGGAAAGAAATTCAAAGTCGATTAGGGAAACCTACATATTTCGGCAGAGCAGATCACATGCATAAAATTCAGACAAGAATACATAAAACGGACGTTGGGAAATATTCATTTGCGAATCAAACTATTAGAGACTGGAATGGTTTGCCTGTGACAATCTTTGATCCCCTTCCTTAAAGCCTGAGCAAATTTAAAAATAAATTAAATTCCTGGATGTTGATACGTGTAAATAATTCTTAATAGTATAATATTCTTTAATATTATTAAATAAGTAATCTCCTGTGTAAAGTATGTTGTATTACCACTATCACTATCATCATCATTATTTATTATTATTGTTATTATTATTATTATTATTATTATTATTATTATTATTATTATTATTATTATTATTATTATTATTATTATTATTTATTTGCAGTGTTGTGAAGTTGAGGGAAACAAGTGTGTAAGAAACACATTAATACACAGTGATTAGCAGTATGGTGAAGTGACGTGATGTGAAGTATGATGACATGAGGTGAGGTGGAGTGGAGTGGAGTGCTATGGAAGCTTGCACAGTGAAATGTTCTTGTTAATTCGTAAAGTTTGTAAATTTTGTAAAATTTTGTATAGTTGTTAAGTTCTGTAATGTTTAGTTAGTGTATTCTGCCACCAAGTTCTCAAACTTATTTGCAGAATTAGTAATAAATCTAATCTAATCTTAATATGTAAAGATACACAACCTACAATGGTCTATGTTATGTTCGGGGCGCACAAAGGAGATATCCACCACAACCCAAAGCAACAGTAGGTATCGCAAGAAGTCATGGTAGTCTTTTAGATGACGAAGAGAATAGGTAACTAACTAGTACTAGAAAGAGTATGCCATTCTATAGCTTATTAGCTTTTTTCTCTCGCAGTCTTTGGGCTTCGCCTCTAGCCTAGAGACGCCTGGAGAAAAGTCAAGGGTGTACTTTGACATTAGCAGAAAGAAGGCTATGAGCAAGTTGTGTTTTGTAATTTAAGGTAAATTAAAAATGCTGAGAAAAAAACAACAATGCTATTTCAGAGCAATTTGTAATGTTATACTTCATGTATGTTTCCTGAAACCTCATAAAACATAGTAACTTGATTAAGTGACCATCTGCAGTTTTGCTGATATTCGCTGCAAACATCAATGACCATTTACAACAAGATTCAATGAAAATATTTTGTACATTTTAGGTTGTAGAAATCCTTCCCTTAGTAATATCTGTTTTGAATCTTTAGGTTAATATTTAATTTTTAAAATCACTCACATGAGAGAGTACTCAATGTGCATTAGCAAAAGGAAACTATGACAGCGTTTTACTAATTTTAAGTCGCTGAATTGATGGAGCGATAATTGCATTCTTGCAGGTGCATCAACAGCTAAGGTCCTTAGTCTCATAAGAGTACTGTATTTTTTTTTTCCCCCCGTCAGGAGGGAGAGGTGATCTTCCCCCCCTGGATGGATAGTGAGATTCGGCATCGCCGACCTATATGTCAGTTTGTAGGGTTTTCCCCAATCAGGAATCTTTCATCAGTGAGGCACCATGGGACGGGTCAAGCTGGATCAAGCTCTATGCTCCCAGTATGTATGGTAGTGTAGTGTAAATAAGAGTGTGTAAGAATAGGATGAAGGTAGATCATGGAAGAGAAAGGAAAGATCGCACATGGTCCATGGCCTGTTTGATAGGGTACAGCTGCGGCTCTGGCAATCACCTGGAGATTGTCATCGGAGAAACCACTATTAGAGCACCCGAATACTAGAATTCTCTTCCAGACAACTGCAGAATTCAACCTAGCTATCTCGCTAGTGTTGAAAATCCAGCCACTGTCAGAACTCAAACCTTAGGACCTCCTGGTCACAAGCACTGCAGTGACATCATTTGATGCCCCAGGCCACCTAGCCTGTTTTTAAGTTGCCTCCACAATGCATGGACAACATTTATAGATGACGCATGCTCAATTCATGGTGAAATAATTTAAGTTTCAAACTGATGTAATATCAAAACAATTAGTAAAAAATTAAATGCATAGGATCCAAACCAAAGTGTAACAGAAAATGGAATCTTTTTGTACAAATTTATGAATCTTATACGAACTGTATTTCTGACAAACTATATTTCTCTAATTTCTAGACAATCTCCCATGTTCTCCCTTCACAAAACAATTAATGAAAAAAGAAAAAGAAAAACATGAAAGAAAGAAAGAAAGAAAGAAAGAAAGAAAGAAAGAAAGAAAGGAAAGAAAGAGAAAGAACAAAGGAAAAACAACAACAAAAAAATGTAGAATAATATAAGTGGGGATAGGTTAACCCATTGAAGCCTGAATTTTTTTGAAACTTTTGTGTCCCCAGAGGCTGAATTTATTGCAGCAGTATACCACTGCATCAAATAATAATTCAATCGACTGATCATAGTGAACTTCTGGGGACTAACATTTTTGGTTCACTATATCTGATGATGTCAAAATTAAATAGAATTTCTACACAATTATTAAATTTATTAATATAGAGATACAGCAAAACACATTAACCCATTATCTGCCCAATTAATTTTGTGTGTGGCTAATGAAACTGATGGCATTTGCAGCATCGCCAGGCTGTGGAGTTCTGGCTGTCGCACACTTCTTGTTGCCTCTGTAGAATACAATGTGCTTTGTTCTGTGGAATATCAAATAACACCAAGCTTGAAACTGAAGCGAGCAATTGCTGCTGCCAGTTGTAGCCCACGCAGGACATAGCGTTTGTTTCCACAGTAAAACTGAGCAACATAAGGTCATCAGTAAGGTCCCCATTCCAAGTCCGCTACCATCACCTCGGGAGAGACTTCTTCAATTATCACATTTGGCCAATGATATTTCTTTCAAGCTGTCTGGTGTTGGAATTTGTGGCATCAAAGCGATATATTGTTTTCCAGGAGGGAATTAATTATATTGGCTAACATAAATTATGGTTATTTAAATTTTTCAAGATACTACTACATGATGGTAATTAATTAGTTTGTATGAAAAATTATTACAATAGTGGAAATACAACAGAAAAGTACCAGACGGGCACTGCCAATGTTTGGTCAGAACAAAATGGGGAGGCAGAAGATGGGTAGTGCCCGCCCTCGGCCTCGAATGGGTTAAACAAGTCTGGCAATGTTTGAACCCAATTTTTTGTATAACTTAAGGACTGAATGAAACATTTTTACTGAGAGCCAAACCAATAGCAGCAGCCGTTCTCAAAGAGGAAACCATCTCGGCAATCAATGCATTGTAATATTAATCCACTACATATCTTAAGAATTTGTTTGTCAACTAAGACAGTACAAAGTATAAGGCACTTTAATACAGTTATAAAAATTTGTTAAACCACAAAGGGTTTATTTCCAATTATTTTAGATGAACAAGACTACTGTAATTGGTTAATACAAATAAATGACAAAACTTAAATGTAAAGCAGGGTTTCCCGAAGCACGGCTTTTTGGTTGCACAACCCTTTTGCTAACATTATAACAGCATTTGATCCCTACCAGTAATTAATTTTCCCAACTCAAAAATACACATGTACAATATTCCTCAATTTTAAATATTTTACTTAATATATTGTAAAAAATAATTTTATTAGCTTATTAATATAAGTATAACAGTGTTTTGATAAATAGTAATATCAATTGCAACAATTAATACTGAAACCTGCACTAACAAAAATTAAATCCAACAGTCTTTGCCTTCCCCTCTACCCATAACAAGTGCCTCATTCTTCTGCCCACCTTCTGATGAGAAAAAATCCCTTAGATATATGCTCCTTGGGTAGTAGTAATGAGAATTCTAAGCTATGACATAAATGGATGAGCCAGCAGGAAACAAGATTGGATAAAGCTACAGGGCTTGCTGCATACGTGTAATTATTTTTTAATGTACTGACGATAAGAATCTGATCTTTTTAATGAATCAGATATCAATTGAGACCTTAAGATTTATTGAACAAACCAACACTAGTATTTTAAAAGGTATAAGAAGTGAGGTGGTCTACTTTTTAGCTGTCAGCAATTCTGTTTTTTAAAATAGAAACTATCAACTCTTAAGAACATTCAAATCAATACCAGAGGTCACTCACTTATCAAACGCTTTGGGAATCAGTACAGTAAAATGAGAAAAAATTTAATACTAATGAAAATATATTTCTTCTAATCTGAACCATTAATATATTATTTTGAAATGTATTAAGAACATCCTATTATTAAAAATTCTGAAGGAACAGAAACTTTTAAATTGTTGAAAGGAAAAAAAAGTCCACCAAACTACAACACAAACTGTCAAAATTCATTCCTTGATAGAAGCACTTACAAAAGAACATTTAAAATACATAGGAGATATATTTTAGGAATCCTCAGCAATATAATAAAATTTGTTTAGGATCATCAAGATGTCATCAATATACTTTTTATATGCATAAACATGTACAACTGCAGAATCAAATAACTATCCATCAGCTTCTAGGAATAATTCATTCCAATGCTTCCAAGCATGAAGATCACAGGAACAAGTTTTCTTTTTCAAGAATTATAATATTGGTATCAACTCATTAACATGAAAATTATCAAAAGCATTATTATATTAATATTCTGAAAATAACATGCTAAAAGTGGTGGTCCAAATTTTCAAGTCTTTGAAGAGGCATGAACACAAAGCAATACCTCAAGGCCTTACAAAATTGTATCATTTACTAGTTTTTTGGTTTGTTCATATTGTTGTAAAAGTAATATCTGAAAATCATTTGTGCATTTTGAACATGTTAACTAGAATGATGGCAACTACAGACATTACTGATACCTTTTTATGTGTAAAAAAATTAACAAAGTGCAATGTGTTCAATAAAATATTTGAAAAACAAAATAAAATTTTTCAAAAAACCTATTGACATCTGTGCGAAAATAATTAGGCTCTAAAAATGAAAACACTCAGATGATAATAATAATAATAATAATAATAATAATAATAATAATAATAATAATAATAATATTAATACTATTTTGACAATTCCTCTACACAGTAAACACATAATTGGTACAATTTATTATAAATGGGGGATGGATTTTGAAGATCTAAAACATCGCCAAAAATAATCAATAAAATGCTCTAAAAAGGTTTTAAAAATGCCATTAAGTGAAGAAAAATGATGTAAAAAAATTTGTTAAAACCAGTTCATATGCACAACTCAAGCTGATGGATATTTTACTGATGTAATCGAGGCTTCTACCTTTCATTCAAGTGAAATCGACTTCCAAAGTTTTGGTTTGGACCTTCATTACCAAGAAATCATGCAGTTATCGTGAAATCAGCCGAACCAATAATGGAACTGCTAGATGTCACAGGTACTTTATATTACATACAATGGCTGACATTACAATATTTGAGTGATGAAATCAAATAGGCCACTGTCACACTATAATTCTTTAGAGAAGATTTGTTGCATCTCGTAAATATTATTTGTAGCACATAGCATTAAAAGGACATTTAAATTGATGAAAACAGCAAAAATGCTTCAAAAATGACAGAAAGAATTAAAAAATGACTAATTAGTAAAAATCTGCGAAAAATGCAAAAAGAAGGCCATATAAAAATGGGTCATTTGCTTTTGTCACAACATAAAATTAATGTTTTCCCCTCGAGGTTTTTGTAGCTCGCGATCAACAGTTTGGCAATCTCTATTCTCACACAGCACAGTTTCCTTAATATTATAATTAATGAAAGACTAAACAATATGTCTTAGAAGTTCCACCACTGAAAACATTCAGGCATGTGAAACATTCTGGGAAAAAAAAATCAAGTGTACCTGGTATTAAAAATCATAAATTTACATTTGTTTATAGATGTCTTTATGTTAATGAATTAAATCCAGTTGTTTTCTTTTTTTTAACAAAGATAAGTCAATTTCCAAGTAATGGCAACTCTTTTATATCCTCCAGAAATAAACAGGTTTAAAAAAGATTTAATAAATTATGGCAGGCAAGGTATTGACGTAGCAAATCAATCCTTGGAGGATGGAATTTGACAATGGAGTGCTGCAACAGGGTGTTTTCAATGCAAAATAAGAAGTCACTCACCTTCTTATTTTAATTGGAGAACAAAATACTTTTGAATGCCTAAGGCATATGACACGTAATATGACAAGATGTACAAGCTGTCAACTGGCAAATATTCTCTGTTATTAATAACGTAAAGCAAACATTACTAAAAGTTGAACAATAACAGTTCAAAATACAATAAATAGCACTCATTCATAGAAGAAACCAATGGAAGTGTCATGAAGAGTTACAAGAGTTCCTGAGGCATGTTATTGTGTCAATGAGAACGCATATAGAGCAACTACCAGCTCTACTACTAACTGGAAACGGAGCATGAGAGCAACCTTCAAAGTTGCCACAATCGGCACACCCCCTCAAGGTCATTTTATAACATCACTTACAGTAGTACCAACTCATTTCAACTGCTCAAATTTTTCAATGAACAATATTACCACTTCTTAATTTTTTCTCTCTCCTTAGCATGGATTCCAGAAACCACATTTCATCAAAGGGTGGAATTTAATTGCACTTATAACAGACTGGACACCGTTTTCACACATTTAGAAAGAATAAAATAGTTCTCAACACTTATACAAAACTGTCTCCAATCAAAATATTTGAATATTACATACAAAACCCCCTGTAGCCCCAATCTTAAATCCAATTCTTAACAGATAAAAAACTTATCAAGATATAACATTTATCATGAATAAAAACAATTAATAATTTTTAATGTTGAATCATCAATAGTAATATTACTTACCTCACCATCACTGTCATAGTATATCAGGAAATGTTTTGTGAGGACAAACCAACGATGTTTGAAATTCACACGAGTAATTCTCTTTTTATTTTGTGATCTCTTGACCATTAATCCTTGTTTCAGGACTTCATCTTCTTTACCTGCCATTATGCAGATACTGCTGACAAACTGTAACATAAAAGAGTGTGAATAACAAATTGATTTCCAGTTACTCTTGAAAGTATCTTCAAATCAAAAACTACTTTTAAACTATTTCTCACACTAACATAATGGTGTCATTTGAAATGAATCTCCTATCTTATAACCATAGGAATTTTTGTTTTGTCTTTAAGCTGAATAATACTTTCATTATTCAAGTTCTGATTGAAAAGCTCAAGCTTCAAAATGTGGTCTCTTATGAAATTAAATAAAGAATCCCAAATTCATCACCAAATGAAGCATTTTATTTTCTCACAGGGTTCATTATCACAGGAATTTATAAATGAAAGGTCACATTCAGAGAAACAATACCAAATGAAACTGAAATAGCATTCTTCTTCTTAAAAAAATTAAAAAAATAATAATCTTTATTTTTTTTAATAAGACTGAATGCAGTTTCATTCCAACTGTGCCACTGTACATTACAACGAAACGAAATTAAACAGTTTTTCTCAGACTCTTGCATAAAAAAAAACACAAACTAACAAATGCCAAACCGGTTAGACAATTCACCGATTCCTTCATTCTATGGGCAAAATTTTGGGGAAACTTCAATGATTAAAGTTCACTTTTAATACAGCGCCTTACCCTGAGATGTAACCGCATGAACCTCGATCCTGTCACATCGCATTTCATGGAACTTGGTCACAAAATTCAACCGTCAGAACAATATAACGTGCACGTCTCGTTTACAGTCACCACTTTTAGTCACTCTGCCATTCTAAAACATTGGTTTGACACACAAAGCGGAAGTGACTGATGTGACAAAAGAAAAAAATCTCTAGCGTTGAACGTAGAGCAAGCTCCCAAATCCACGCGATCTTTCCTAATTATCATAGCATTTTGCACAGCATTGGCAATCGTAAATCCAAACAATCCGGGCCTTAATCAACAGGTACATCGGAAAACAGCAGGTACAGCGTTGTTTAATTCGACGAGTTCTCACCACTCGGCGCTGGAATCGCATTCATCGCTCTTGTAATCATTTCGTAATGGAACTGACATCCCGAAAAATCAAGCTTCTCATCCCGCCACTTGTATCTTGTTTCTAGGGAAATGTACCAAACGCACTTTCAGAGAATGTCTCATTGACTTTCTAGAAATGGATGAAGTTTGGTTCCAGCCTCCGTTGAATCACACGCACGTTTATTACGCCACTCTCTCAAATGAACTAAATCTATTCAAATTTACTTTGTGGCTCCTATAACGATGTCACATTCATTTCAGGCACTCATATAGGCCTACTACTTTAAAATTCCAAACTCATCTGACACCCGCCGTTCTTCATTAGTACATAGGATGGTCTATCAGCTTTAATTGGGTATGGCAAGTTTTCTTTTTTAAATAATGCTGTTCGTTGTGACTCAAGTTAACAGCACAGTACAGGAAACATTTTTTATAATTTTGATTTAATTATCTAGTAATACAATTTAACTGTTTACCACTTCCGTGACTTTTACATTTATTGGTATTAGTTCTAATAAGGACTCCGCAAAATAACTTCCAAGTGTATTTCGGACAATACTTCTACTGCTACATACCTCTTTTCGGATCACATTTTAACATCCCATATACTCTCTGTGTAAATCCCATTTGTACATTTCAATGTGACATGAATAGGTATTAAATACTTTCATACTGTTACTGAAATGGACTTCTTTGAAGCGCATGTCTCCCCTAATATTTTCAAGTACATCCTATAGTACAATTTAATATTTTTATATGGACACTTCATAATGATGGTATACTACCGGTGGCGGATCCAGGGGAGGGGGATGACATAGCTCCCCTCAAAAAGCCTAGAGATTTCGTTTGTTATCTTCATTTATTTGACGAAATTGATTTAAATAATTATGTTAGAATAATGTAATTATTTAAACTATAATACGTACCATGTATTCGCCACAAAAACAATATAATAACTATTATTAAACAAATATCTATGATGCCGCCTCCCCCCCTCACACACACACAAAATTATCGGCTGGGTCCGCCCCTTGGTACAGCGGTATGTATTCTTTACATGACATAACAATAGAACAGGTATTCTTCCATGCTATAACATTCAAGCTGTGAAGCGATGGCATGGTGTAGATAGTTACACAAAACTTTTCTCGTCCCGCATTAGAACGTGCATGTGCAAGGGTAATTATGACGGAACTCCCCAAAAGACACGTAGGGGTGTCAAATAATACTCCTTGTTTTGAGTTATTTCACTTTGGCGAATTCTTCGATACACCGCGTATACGGCCGGTATACCTACTAATTCGAAGTATATAAGAAATATTTCGTAAGTTTGGTAATTAAAAAGTTATTGAGATTTAAAACAGATGCGAAAAAATACGTGTTTTGCTACCGCGAACCAGCCTGTCTTTCGCATCCGTAAGCGCTCTGAAGTGCGTTAGAGTGAGAAGTTATAAATGCTGTCCAGAGAATTCGCTCGGTGCAGGCGAAGGTACCGCATGCCAGCCGCGATAACCTATGGCTCCTCATGTTTCAAGGGCGGGGAGAGGGGAGGATGCACGTCTGGATGGTCTGTAGGCACCGCAAAATATTGCGGTGAACAGTCCTTCTCTGGTCGTTCGTAAGTTACGCTTCCCCCAAGTTTTTGTGAAAATGGAGTGTGTTAATGATCCAGAAGTTAGTGGTTTGTTTAATTGTCTTATAGAACAATTATTAAGGACGGAATTACATTGTATTGGGATTTCATAACAGCTTAAAAATAAAAGACAACGGTAAAGGTAATTCCATAAAGTGTGGTTTACTTGAAATAATGTTAATTATTCGCCACTGATTTCAGTAGAAGCAAAAGAAGAAGAGGATAGGTTATTTCAACGCCAGATTATAACGAACTAGTGGCATGCATTAGCAAAGATGCTACTGAATAAAACCAAAGAAAATGGTTTTCCAAACAGTAGCACGCACACTGCTCAAGAACAACTACTCTCGTATAACCCTGGAATAATTTAAAAAATTTAACAAAAATAGCCTTCACGAATACTACAAACATAGCATAGTATATACACGGATACTCAGTTCAAATGTTCTTAATTTACCAAGAATATCAAATTTGGGGTTCATATGTTGTTGTTTTTTAACAAAAAAATACAGGACATCGACATTTTTGTTCTGAAGGTGTTGAAAAACGAGAAAAGGCACGCGTCAGGTAATAGGACATTCTCTTTTGCTCCTTTTTTGTATTTCACTAGTCAACAGTGCTTGTGTCCTTGGAAAGTAAACATTTAGCTCTTGAAGAGTAAAATAAGAATTACAACCGCACATACTTTCTCGCATTTTTTCTAAGTCTGAAATTTAAAATTCTGAAATCAACGTAATGAGATTTGGGCCATTCTTTTAAGCGTACCTTGTTCTAACCGTGGAAAAACAAATTAACGAAAAAATTTGGAGCAGTTTCTGAGAAAACTATTTTTCGTTCAATACATTAACTTCAAGCACAAATTTTGCAAATACTGCTCTTTAAAAAAATAAATTGTACATAATATTTTTTAAAGAGCTTATTTTTTTCTAACAGATTTTGTTTAGAGCAAAAATCTCAATATACAATTTTGCAATTTTGAAATGTTAAAATTTTGCAATTTTCAAAAATAGAGTTCGCCGAAATGAGACTAGCGTCAATTTTGTTATCGTTCTTTGATACCTACAGAGAGAAAATTTAAAGAACAAAAATTGTAGCCTTAGTATTAAAAAAAAACTGTCAGCATCACCTTGACCTTGCACCGAAATTGGCGAAATTTTTTGGGTTGGGGAACGTTTCATCTATCCACTGGGACGATTGGATCTTCGTTTCAATGTCATAACCATAAACCCATTCACCACCGGTTATTATCTTTAGCAAGAAGTTGTTATCTTCTTCTGAACGATCAAGCAGTTCCTAACAAAGCTGGATACGATGGGCTTTTTGTTCCTCCGTCATCAAGCATGGCAGCAACGCGGTGCATCTTCAATTTCTCAGTCATAATCTGAGAAGATCCAACTGATATCCCACACTCTTCAGCTAGCACCCTGACAGTCAGACGACGATTTGTTCGCATCAGGGTACTGATTTTGTCGACGTTGGGTCGTCAGTTGACGTGGAAGTCGTCCTCTTCTTGCCGGTTTCTTAACCACTACTTCGGTCTTCCGACGCCTAATCTTCTTTTTCAGTCTTCTCTTTTCTTCCAGGAATCAGGAGGTAATTGCCACTTCTCGATTATCTTTCTGATCTGGTCGTTCCACCCTGGTCTTGGTCTTCCTCGTTTTCTCCTTTCACTTGGTTGCCATTCTAATGATCTTTTGGGGAGTCTTTTCTCATCCATTTGCTGTACATGTCCAAACCAAGTAAGTTGTTTCTTTTCAATTTCCTCTATAATATCATGTTGCAGATTCATTATCTCTTTAACCCATTCATTTCTAATTATTTCCTTTCTAGATATTGCCGTCGCTCTTCTGAGGAAATTCATTTCCTGGGCTCTCAATTTTCTTTTCTGTTGTTCTGGAAGGTAGATTTGTTCGCACCACGTTGGGTCGTCAGTTGACGTGGAAGGACGTCCACAATGTTCAACATCTTCAGTGGACTGTCGACCATCTTTAACGTTCGTGCCACCTGAAACATGCCGCATGCTTCATTGTAACATCACCGTCAACCATGTTAAGCATAGAGAAAGTTTCTGGGGCAGATTTTCCCAGTTTAACTCAAAATTTCACAGCAAGTCGTTGCTCTTTCAGATCATTCTTTTTGAAATCCGCCAAACGAAACAATCTCACTTCACTAAAAACCACGTAGCTAATAAAAAAGAAGATATCAACAATCGGGAAATGGCGTCACAATCACAGATCTGTGCAAACCTAGCGACATCAAGCGTATTCCCCTGGAATCAACGGGAGCCGCGCTATGCAAACAGTCCGCGTATTGTTTTAACAGACTCTATTTACCAGGTCCTGCCCTTTGCTCGTAGTTATCTTTTGGCCTAGTGATGTATCCGAGGTTTATCTTGATTTTTATTCTCATTTTACAGTTTGGCGAGAAAGTTTCAAGGATTTGGCCAGCCATGTTCCTAAAATTCTCGTAATTTGTTTCAACATCTTGGTTCTTTAATAATTCTGTAGGCATTGATGAAAGATATTCATTCAAATATTTTTTAATCTCATTATAATTCGCTGTAAAGATAGTTCATCTCTGAGGAGTGTCATTTGAAGGTGGTCCATTATCACTAACTTCCATCTGCAAGGTAGAGGTAATAACTTAGTGGTCTCTTCTATCGATGTGAGGTCTTAGAATTGGGTGAGTAATGAGATCAATGTCATTTTTTATGATTAAATCTAGAATTGTGGATGTTTGGTTACCTCTCTGGGATGGAAAATTTAAAATCACCAGAAATTAAGACAGGCCCATGTCTTTTGCTAGCCTCTAATTTTTTAAAGAGTATGAAGTTTGATTGTACATGGATCCGAAGTGTGTGGTCTCTAAACACCAATAATAATAAGTTTGACATTCCCAATTTTCAGATTTAATTTAGAGCTTCTACGGAGAGATCATGGAGTTCACAAATCATGGAAGCACTTACAGTGATTGAATTGATTGAAAATGTAACGTAAATAAGAATAGCACTTCCACGTTTGTTTAGTCTCTCAAGGTATCATATCCAAGGACATCGATGATCGGAATATCTCACTTCAAACAAGATTCTGTGATAATTATATCGTCATCAACTTCCAATAAAAATTGTTCAATTTTTGGAATGAGAGATGAAATATTAGTTAGTGCAGGCCCGTGTTATTGCACGGGCCCCCAATGTTAAAGGAACCGCGATAGTTCTTAAAAAAATATTTCCCCTTTTTTCCCTTTGCCCTATTTATATGAAAGTGCAATTTGAATTTTTTGCTGCTCATAATTTTGTTCATTTTTCATCAATTGTCAAGTATATTATTTTCACAATTTTATCTTCTGACTAAATTATAATTGATTGAAAATTTTTAGCAAACTTAAATAATAATTACTTCTGATTATTCCGTTTATTCTTACCCAAGGTATGCTTTCATATAACTCAATAAAATGAAAAACCAACGCTTTGTAATATTCAAATGATGATTCATAAAACAATTAATAGAGTTTTTCGAATATGTTACTACGTTTATTTCGCAATATTTTATTTCATCTAAGAGAAGTTTGGGAAAACATGTAGGAGTACTATAAATTCGACATTGGCAAAAATCAATATCAATGGCGGCGTTATACTTGAAAACATTTCTAATGAATTTCTTGCTAACTATTTCGATTGGGAAATATGCGAGCTATTATGGTCTGCGCCAGACGTTTTGAGACTAGAGATAGGTCTCTATTCCTATAAGCAAGTTTCGAGTTGATTCGCAGAAAGCCAGTGGAATAAACGATGTGCTATGAGAGGAGTGCCAGAACAACCGTATGCACATGAAATTGGCACCACCACCACCACCACCACAGCGAAGAGCACTAAAACCATTACCATTCGTTTGTACCCTTTGTTCCACAATAACATTCGTTTGTACCAAAACCACTTACAAGATAGAGATCTTTTAATCTCTCGCTTTTTTAAATTTGTTATTATTATTATTATTATTATTATTATTATTATTATTATTATTATTATTATTATTAATCTTTCAACTATTAATAATTAAATTGTTGGGAAGGGATTCTGAAACTCAAGAAAGCGTGCGCAGATGATTTTCTCCCCTATACGTCACATACAGTTTTTGACTAAATAAATAAATAAATAAATAAATAAATAAATAAATAAATAAATAAATAAATAAATAAATAAATAAATAAATAAATAAATAAATAAATAAATAGATTCTCAAATTATGGTGATACCAACTTCTCACTTGCACCGCCACCATCCTAAAAGTTGGAACCATTCTAAATCGTTTGTAGCGGATTGTTGCACCATAACTTTCGTTTGTACAAAAAATAATGAAGAAACAGCCATTTTAATGTGGCAGTGTCAAATTCACGCTAGCACCGCCACCACCATACAAAATTATAATCATTCTAAATCATTTGTACTAGATTGTTTCACCAGAATGTTTGTGAGCATCAAAATAATAATTAAGATGTAGCCATTTTAAAACGTCGATGGTAGTCCCACGGTAACCCTAGCACCAGCGCCGTCACCACCACCATCACCAAAAAAATTGGAACCATTCTAAATCGTTAGTGCCTCTTAGTTTGTTTCAAACTATTCCACCAGAATTTTTGCTTGTGGCCAAAAATAATTAAGATCGTACATCATCTCAAGAAAATAAATACATGAACATTTGAAAGTCATTTTTATAAAAGAAACTAATTTCTAAAATTATGAAATCTTGACATGCCTAATGATTTCGTTCTTTAACAAAACTTGCCTTTAAATTGGAGGGGGGAGGTGAAGATAAGAATAGGGGATCCCGAAATTATCGTGGGCCCAGGGCTCCCGAAGCTGTTAAAATGGCCCTGAGTTAATGTACAATTGTTGGGTTTCGTCCAACTCTGCTCGTTGCTGCTTTTGTTGGTTTCCCTGTTTGAATACAATCAGGGGATTTTGTTTTTCTGCCTATCAATCAATTTTTTAATAACAAATTTGGAGCCATTTTTGAGAAACTTTTGGAAATGTTGATGGTTTATGGATGTGATTACATGTGATTTAAATAATGTCAAATAAAGTTTCTCGAAAACTCAACAGTGTTTTGTTAAAATGAGCTCAAAAATCCGCATTTTCAGAAACCCTTAAATGCCATTTTCTCAAAAATGGTTCCAAATGTTTTCTTCAAACTTTTCTAACGGATAGTGGTAATGGCACTGTTTAATATGGCGTGAAGTTCCTTTTTGGGTCTTCTTTTGTTTTTCAAAGATTACACAAATGTAATTTTTTTCAATATCTGTCGCGCCGTTAATACGCGCATTTCAATGGATTTGTATACATTATTGAATTTGTGAGTAAAAGTTCAAGTTACTTCAAATGAAGTTTTTCGAATATTCAATAGATTCCTGTGAAGAAGAGCTTCAAATTTCGAATTTACAGTAACACTTAACGCCATTTTCTTAAAGACGGTTCCAAATTTTTCAATGGAAATTGCTATTTAGGACAAGGTTTTAGCCTTCTTTAATATTAATATAATATTTCGGTTTGGGAAACCGAAAAGTTGAGAAAACATTTAAAAAAATTATTTTGGGGAGCGATAGATGGCAGCTAGCAAGAGGATGGGGCAAGACCTTAAAGCTAACCCACACCAAGGAAATTAGAAAACTTTACTACGAGAGAGTCTGTGCCATTCTGTAGTACATCTAGTTACTTTCTCGTGTATGTACGTATATACGGGAGGAATATACGAAGTATAAAGTTATGAAGTGGTGCGGAAAATCGATTTCGAGATTTCAACGGAAATACACGTTTTGGGGTCCCCTGATACCGAAAAAGTGTTTTTTACAAAACGTTCGTACGATCGTACATTCGTTCGTCCGTCCGTCCGTCATTTGTGAACAAATCTAGCGTCTAAACCACACGTACTGTCTTTTCCAAATTGAAGAAACTCCAGTCCATCTGACTCTAGTTGAAGCTATAAAATTTTGAAAAAACCTTCTTTAAAATTTGGGTGTACATGAAGCCCCCAGGTCATTTTCAAAATTTTCTTAAAAACGGTTCCAAATATTTTCTTTAAATTTCTTGTAAGAATAGAGTAAAATACACTTATAAAGGTTGTGTAGAACCCTTTTCACGGTTATTACATTTGTGTACACGGTTTTCACATTATTACATTTATGAATGGAAGTGCTTGAAAGGACGCCAAATTAAGTTTTTCGAAAACTCAATAAATTCCTGTTAAAAAGATATTCAAATTTCGCATTTACAGCTATGCTTAATCGCCATTTTCTTAAAAATGGCTTCAAATGTTTCGATGAAAATTTATATTTTGGACAAGATTTTATTCCTACTCTTTAATATTCTTGAAGTAATATTTCGGTTCTACTATTAAGTTGCCAAAAAGTTAAGAAAACGTCAAGAAAATGTAATTTCTGTGACGATAGATGGCAGCTGGCCAGTGAATGGAAGAAGACAAAGCCAGTCCACGCCAAGGAAACTAGAAAAACTTGTTACAAGAAAGTCTGTGCCATTCTGGAGCACCGCTAGTTTATTCTTTGTGAACTGTATCTTTATTGTTGGGGAATAGATATTTTTAATTTATTGATGGTCTTGTGTGACACTGGAATATTTTATGTTTTTGAGACAACGACATATCCTTTGATATACAGAACCGAACTATGGAATGGCGACATATATTTTTTTCATCGTCCAATAAATTTCGGGGGAATATTTTTTGAACTAATATTTTTTTTCTTTTTATTTGATGATGTTATCTATGATCTCAGGGTTATAGTCATTCCATGCTATTGATTTATGGATTTATGCTATGGAGTTAATTATGTTAATTTCGTCGGCACAGTCTAATTTTTCCATGGGAACTTTCAAAAGGGGATGGACCCAAGAGTGGAAAACTGCTAACTTATGCTGATGAATGTGATTTGAACTATTTCGGATTATTAGGTTCGTTTGTCTAGTATATCTGAAAGCTTTAAACTTGTGATTATTGTTAGAAATAGTAATAGTTCAATCCAAGACGTTTAGTGTTTGATTCTGTTCAAGTTCCATAATTATCCAATATTACTCGGTTCAGCTTTTGAAATGACCATAGTTTGACCATATTTTTAATTACAAACGTAGATGTCAAGATGTACGTTTGTTTTAAAGTAAAGTAACATTCAAAATATATTAGGCAACATTTATGTTTATTAATAATAAAGTATAATTAATTTTTTAAATGAAAATAGATCACTTGCCACACACATCTGCAATGTAGAAATGAAGTATTTTTTATGCGAAATTTACAATTGTTTAAAAAATACGTTGAGTTAAATCTATAAGTTACGATTTTTACTGAAGGTTGGTATCATAGCAATCTAGTACGTGTGGAATTTAAAGCTATTTGTCTGCTCCACCAACAGAGATATTACAGTTGAAAATTTGGAAAAAAATACAAAATGCCAATTTTTACGAGGGTGTAATTTTCAACGGGTACGTTACTTACTAATGATATTTTACAAAAAGTTACTATACTATTATGTGTAAAAGCACAGAAAAAATTAGGGATGAGATTCTATTCCGTCTGTGAGACATTAATCTCTGAAAATCGAACATGATTCATTCGCGTAACATAGATTGGGTTGCAAATATTTCTCAAATAAAAACGTAGAAGGTTGGTAAAGCACATTTCGATTTTTAGGCCAGAGTATACTGAATCCAATGCCTTTCATTATAGAATGGTTGGACAACCCAAATCTGACTAATTTTAAAAGAGTAAATGTATACAAACGCGGAAAACGGCGCACAGCGTAAAACAAAAATGGCCGCCATTTGTAAACCAGATACAATAAAAATAAATTAAGAATCTTTTTAAACAGCCAAAACATAAGGAAATTTATGTACAAAATATGAATGTTTTTTGAGACGATCAATTTATTAAATTCTGGACCATTTAAAATGGATTGACCCATAGGGTAATCTCAAGAAAAACAATGTCAAATTGAGTAGAACATAAAATTGCAATAGAAACCAAAAGTGAATGAGTATATGTTAGTGAAAAGTTATGTGAAGGAATATATCTTGGCCAAACTATAACAATAAAAATTAATAATAATAATAATAATAACAATAATAATAATAATGAAATAAAGAGAAGAATAGGACTAGCTTAGGGAAAAGTTTGGTCCTTGAAATTTATTTTTGAGGACCAAAATACAAACAGAAAATTAAAATTTCATCTCTTAGAGAGCTGTGTATTTCCGGTGTTATACGGAGTGCAAACATGGAGTTTAACACAAGATATGAAATCTCCAAGAGTATGCCAAAGAAACATGGAGAGGAAAATACCACACATTAGACTGAAGGATAAAGTAAAGAATGAATAAATTGATAAATAGAGCGGTTTAAAGGATTTAGCAGCAAGCGCCCAACAACTAAAATGGAAATGGGGTGGTCACATGGGAAGATTAAAAGATGTCAATGGACATATGTGTTAACAATCTGGTAACCAACATGGTAACTGCAGGGAAAAAGAAGCAGAGGACGTCCTAAACAAAGATGGACACATATCTTTAAGAATGTGTAAGGAAACATGTGATCAAGAATAACAAGGAACAGGGAAACGTGGAAGGCTCAAGAGACACAAAACATTAGTGAAAGGAAGTGCTAAATGTGAATAAATGCAAGTGTAAATACTGAAGTAAATGTAAGTGTAAAAACTAAAATAAGAGTAAACTTGTAAACAAAGTGAATTGTAAAGTGACCAACAAAGGTAACAGTAGAATTTATCTGAAAACTGAGTGTAGTTAGTATTAAAATAGCATTAGTGAAATGTACAGGCAGTACTATAGTACGAGATAGTACTATAGTGATAACACTAAGTCTCTTAAGGACTGATTCACCTAAAGAAATAAGCAGAACCAGCCCTGTGTTCTGAGATGAGTCCTCTGCCCTTTTATGGATTCAATGGGCATCATCATATATCATCATCATCATCACTAAGTTTCAAGAAGTTTGATATAGTGCATTTTTAAAGAAAGGTTTAAATATTATAAATGTACAAGCTCATTATCCCTATTTTATTTTTAACTTATCATTATTTTATTTTCTATAATCTTCTCAAACCTTACTGCAAGAAAATTCGTGCTAATAGCTAGTTTTGAAATGTGCAGCGGCTATTTTGTGCAGTTTCCAGAATAGATGCAACCGCGCCATGTCTACGAGTATCACCGGTTGCATACTCTATTTATTAATCAGGTACTTTCAGAGAAATCGATGGGTTAAGTGGTACAGTCGATGTCATTTTTACCTTTCAAAAGGTGAGGACGATTTTATTTTTATTTTTTTTACATTTTTTAGTAAGAACGCCCGAAGTTTTCCACTTCGAAATAATTCGGGAAAAGTTTTAGCAGTCAAAAAACCACATTTTCGGTCTTTTTTTTTTTTGCGTAATAAGTGTTTAATGGTGTAAATTGGTGCAACATTGGTTATGTACAACTTCGAATGCCATAAAATTCTCTACAAATTTTCCTTTTAAATTACTTTTGGCAGCAAATAGTAAGAGAGCTACGAGGTTTTATAATTTCAGTAAATTTTCCATTTTATTCTGAAGTTGCCCCAAATTACTAATGATCTCTCTAATGAGGGATTCTCAGTTCCTAAGATAATAAAAAAGCGATTGAATACTAATGTGTTTAATACTTACTAAGGTTAAACTCACGTTCGAAAATGCTGGTATTAGTGGCAGTAGGACTACTAAGTTCTGCGAACTAACACTATTTACTTATTTCAATCATTTCAATAGAATAAAATTATGTTCGTTTTCTTTTTATAATAATAATCCCTTTACATCACCACTAATGATATTATGAGTTGGTTGAATCTACTCTACATCTACTGCAGGCTGCAATCGATTTCCTAAAGAACAGATCTAGAGACTGCCGGTGCCTCTACAATCCTTTACACGTGTGGGTTGTTCCTAATAAAGTAATGTCTTGCACTTCCCAGTCTTTTGAATGACAGGAGTTTAGCCAAGTTGTCTCTCAAATTTTCCGGAACAAATCCCAGAGCTCCGGGGCCCATCGGGATGAACGGTGCTTTTGCGCCCCCAATTCAGCTGATCTCGATTTCCAAATTCTTGGATTTAAGACGTTTCTCTGCGTCCTTGGTTAAGACGTTTTGATCGTACGGCACACCACATCTACATGTGAACACGTTTTTCCTGCAAATCCGAAATAACAATATCTTTTTTGTTTGCCGCTATCGTGTGATCAGTGCAATTGTTGGTCGTACAGTATTGTACATAGTCCAACAGACGTCACCGGTTTTAGTGAGTGTTCCTACCACTTGGAGCATGTTTTGGAACTTCGACAGCAGTGCAGATCTGCCAGCGGCGATAACTACACACCTTACCGCGTCTTTTCATGTATTCGGTATTTGGTAGATTTGGACAAGCAGAGACAATATGATCTATGGTTTCTACCTGTTCCTAGCAGATGCGGCATATATCTTGGGAAATTTTGAGAACCGCTCTAACATAATGTCATATTCTGAACGTCTGGTCTTGGGGAGGTATTACAACTGTTTCCGATACTGGCTTCATTCTTCCACTTTTAAGTCACGTAATTATTGATGTTTATTGATCTGCACCTTATCCATTCTTTTTATGTATTGTCCATGGAGTGGTTTGCCTTCCCGCAATTTCTTTAACATTTTTGGTGGATCGCATTTCATGTTAAGAAGCATCAGAAGTTGTGTGTCTTGCATAATTTCTTCGCAATGTTTCTTTCTACATTTACAATGCCTGTTTTCCGTTCTTCGGTCAAATTTAATAATCGGCCCCATTAGTGGGTCATCTTGATGACTGACTATACACTTTCAGATCCCGACTATTGCATTGTGTCAGGAGGCTCCAATTTGTCTGAGGATTGTTGTAAGCTCTCTTTATTCATCTAGGAATTTTACAATTACCTTGTCTGTTGATTTACGAATCAGTGATTTTTGTCAAGAATGACTTAAGGGTGGGAATATATTTTCAGAAAACGCAATGTCTATTACTATAACACTCGACGTAGAAATAATTTCCATCATGTGACAGTATCGACAAACGTAAAAAAAGCACATGCAATACATGTACATTATTTTATTAAATTCTATGGAAAAGTTTATATCCCAAGTAAAATTGTTTCTGTTGCCATAACTGTGTCTATACAATTAGAGACTGTACTCAACGTCAAAAGGAAAATATAATAAATTTTAAGTGATATTTAATGAATTATTTGCCATTTGGACTGTATAATTCTAAACAACCTGTAACTAGTATTGTATCGCAGCTTCAGGGTCAATGACCCCATCTCGATCAGGTTTTTCGTTGTTTCCCTGACCCTTTGAGCAAATGCTGAGATGGCCCCTTGTATTGCTTCTGGACATAAATGTAACTTCATTATCTGCGCACTTCTTCTAGAATTCAGTGGGAAATATAGTTATTCAAATGATCGTTCTCCATGTTGTCGCGGTAGGAAGTATTATTCCTTTCACGAAGGACATGAGGGATAAGAGTCAAAATTTATTGATTGACCCTTTAAAATAAATTTTATTACATCGGAACGGATATTTTGTTAAAAATCCTTACAAAAAACGCTCATTTTATTTCTGTATTCTTTCAAATAGTATTTGGCTTAGGGTAGGGATCACAGAATTATGAAAACATGCACAGAATTCACTTCTCCCCGTAGCACGTCACACAATTTTTAACCGTTTTCTAAACGTAAAATAAACAAAAATAATAATAGAGTGGGTGACATGATGCATTGTGAGCATTTTCTAATTTTTTGATCCATGTTTCGAATTTCTTACTCAGTCCAGTCCTCACGAAATTGCACTCGCCTACAGGAACCGTGAAACTACAAACTGTAGATGTTTTATTTCTGGAGTTCAGAGAGGACTGCCTCATCCTAAATAGTAATTTTCATTGAAAAACTTGAAGCATTTTTTAAGAAAAAGACAATTAAGCATTACTGTAAATGCGAAATTTGAATATCTTTTTCACAGGAATCGAATGAAACTTCCGCATTTTCAGAAACTCACAAACTCCACTTTCCCAAAAGTTGCTACAATTTATTCTAATGGATAGTGCTAATTGCACTGTTTAATATGACGTAAAGTTCACTTTAGTGCATTCATTTGTTTTTTCAAAAATAACTCAAACTTTTTTTTTTTTAATCTCTCTCACGCAGTTAATATGTACGTTTCCATCGATTTGTGCACGTTATTGCATTTGTGTGTGGCAGAACTTCAAATGAAGTTTTTCGAAAACTCAATAGATTCTTGTGTAAAAGAGTGCAAACCTGTGAAAAATTCGCATTTGCAGTAATGCTTAATCGCCCGGCTACCCTCCAGTTGGGCCTATGGCGCGTCGTCCTTTGGGCAGGACTGGGCGAAGAATACTTTTTGGAGTACTCCAGATGACACTTTAAAGTCCGGCGAGAAACTAGATACCACCCGTCAGGTTGCCCAGGTTCCGGCGTTACCCACGCCGATAGCTGACGATAAGCAGTGGGGAGACGGGATGGGGCCTCCGAGCCGCCTGGACCTTAGGCCTCATTCACAATGCAAACTTAAACGTAACCGTAACGTAGCCGCAAAACCTAGAACTGGGTTATATAGCGAGATCATTCACAATGCCTTGACGTAAACGTAGACGTAAGACGTAAACTTAAGAGCTCGCAAGCTCCAAGCTTCTACGTTTAAGTTTACGTCGAAATTCTACCGAAGACCAATCAGAGAACAGCATGAAAAAAAAACAAATGCACAACGAAATCCGCGAGAAGGAAGGTCGACTCCAGATAGATTCTTGTTTATGCGTGTGTATTGGTGTGTATAGTCGAAAGGAAGAGCAGAGAAGTTTGTGGAGTTTTGGTACGAGTTGCGAAGTGTTGGTTCGAAATGGCAAACAAAATTGTGACCGATAATGCAGATGCAAAAGGCGAAATCGATAGGAAAGTCGAAAAAAATGCTAGAAACGAATCGATAAATATGTTGAATTCTGATTGGTTCAGGCAAAACCTACGTTCCAGCTTACGTTTGCTATTGTGAATGATCGTTTCTACGTGAAAAGTTTACTGCATAAGTTTACGGCTTACGTTACGTTTAAGTTTGCATTGTGAATGAGCATTAGTCAGGTGGCCTGATTGGGCTCTCGGATTCGTCGTGGCAGTGGCCCGATACTCGGGGCATAGGAGGAGGAACTTGTTTCCGGCGCATTGTTGAGACTCCGGTACTAGCCCGGAAGCTAGAAGTTCTGAGCTAGCAGGGCGGCCCCTAAGATTTATTCCACGTAAGATGTGACCCAGAGAGCTTGGCAATACCAACCTCCCGTAAACCACCCGCCATACATACTACATTGACTTAGGGACTTTTGATTACCATTTAAGTTGGAGAAAGTAGGTGCCAACCCCAACGTAAATTCCCCACGTAATGGAAGTACAGCTGCCAGGGACATTTTTTTGGCTGGAGACTGGCATGCATGCGAGCGAAATGAATTTGTGCCAACTTCAACGGTTTCAACCAGCAAAACGTGTGGAGATTGTGAGCTTATGCGAGTGAGCCGCATCCCGCACTTGCGTGCTAAAAAAGCCATTTTTTTTGCGATTCCAGTGCGCGAATTGTTTCCTAAGGAAAATCTTATTGTGCGCTGGGCTTGACATTTTTAGAAATGTCAGGTAATTCCAGAAATAACTCTCCAGTGAAGCAGAAGGGGAAGTGGATTTTATCGAGTGGTGAAAGGCAGGTCCTTCTTAATGTTTATAAGTACAAGAGCGAGAAAAATTCTCGTAAAGAAGTGAAACTTCCTGAGAGCAGTGTCATTGCAAAGGTAGCTGTAATTGTGGGGGTAAGCCATCAATGTCACAATAATTATTAACTTTATTGCATGCCTCAAGAACGTCTTCACAATGAACATGTGTGTGTGAATCATAATTATTTTATTGAAATATATTCATATATTACAGAGCTTATACAACTCTGGCAAACGTTATTAGAGATTATAAGGCAGGAAAATCTATTAAAAGTAAGAAGAGGTAGCGTTCACGACCGTGAGAGATTCAGCTGATGGATTTGCAAGAGAAGCTATTAGCAGATATATTTACCAGGAAGCTGATAATGGTAAGATATTTTATATTTAGAGTAATGATGTAGTATGTGGCTCACTTTTTGAAGACTTTCTAAAGACCTATTCATTTGCAACAGGCAGAAGGCTCTCACTTACAGATGTTTGGCAGTACGTGAAGGAAAATTATATTTTTTTCATTCAGAGGGTCATGCACAACATTGTACTGAATTATTAAGGAAATTGTTTAGCATGGAGGAAAGGAGACCCAAATATTCGTATTTGTGAGTCAAATTAAATAATTGTAAAGAGGTTATATTTTGTGGCAGACTATATGAAAAATAAGAGAAGTCAAAACCCAAAGACCTTGATGAGACATGGATCTATATGAATGGTAAAAGAGCCCTTTGATAATGTATATTACTGAAAATATATATATTAAATGTATATTACTTATTTGTAAAAATTATGAGACAAAAATATCATTTTCATTAGGTTCAACTACTTATTCGTGGCAACTACCATTAAAGGCACCAGTAAAAGAGTAATTAAAAGACCACCAGAGGAAAGGAGGTTAGTTGTGGTTCATGTAGGAACAAGAGAAGATTTTGTACCAGGTACAAATGTTTTCAGTTTTAATGGCATTATGTACAAACTGAGGCATGTGTACGAAGCATGACATTTTGTAGGTGCTGGTCTGATATATGCTACTGACCTAAAAAGGGGGCAAGATTATCACGGAGCAATGAACAGTTCTACTTTTGAATCCTGGGTTAAGAAACAACTGATTCCTTGCATTCGCAATTTAAGACCTTGCATCATTGTCATGGATAATGCTTCATACCATTCAAAGCAGGTAGAGAGGCATCCAACAACAAAGTGGCGAAAGGATCAACTGATTGTAAGTATCAGAAATGAAATGAACCTATTGTGCTTAATGAAATAAGTAATGTAACCAAAGAAAATTATTTTTAGGAATGGGTGAACCAGCGAGGAGTACGAGTGCCAGAAGCTGCAAATAAATCTCACATGTTGCCCTGGCGAGCCAACATTGTGAAAGGATAAAAAGGTACCACGAGATACATATCAGTGCGTTAAAGAATACATTTCATTAATATTTTGCATCATATTATCTTGTTCTGTTGCATCATTGTAATTAAATATTAAAATATATACTTTAAATATGTACAAATATATGCGTCTACACTTGTGATAAATAAATGATATATAAATCTAATAAATAACTGACCTCAGCAATGTATTGGTAAAGGTATGTAGTTGATGACATGCTGGCTGCAGAAGGCCACACAGTTTTGAGGCTGCCACCATATCATTACAAATTCAATCCTATTGAACATGTGTGGGGCATTTCAAAAGGGTACTACCACAAAACTGTACGTGAAAGGCCTGGGCAAGGAATGGAGAGAACTAAAGCTGTGTGGAATGAGGCAATAAATCAGGTAAAGTTTTCAATACACCATTATAGAAAAATGGTAAATATATGATAACAGTTATGATTATAATTTTTTTCAAAATTAGTAAAACAAGAAACTAGAAAATTATGTTATGGCATTAACAGGGTCACACCAGAAATGTGGAAGAATTCAGTGGAGCATGCAGAAAAAATTATTGAAGAGTATTATGAAAAAGAGGCAGTGGAAGAAGATTATGAAGAAATAGTAGTAAATTTGAGCAGTGCTAGTGGAACTGACACAGCTGAAGAAGGCACAGGAGAGGAAGGAGACACAATTCCATTTGAGCCAATCCCAGGAACATCTTCAATGTGAAAAAATTGAAAAAAACATTAGAGATTCCACAACTTCATCTCAAGAAACATCTGACATATTAATACAACCACCCACAGTTGTTAGAGAACATGTTGGGACCCCCTGTGCAACAGAACAGGTAAGAACTGGAAAATACTCCATTGAGAATTGAAGAAAATTTCATTTCATTAACACATTCTCCCAATTTTCAGTCAATTGTTCCTGCCCGTGCTTCAGTTGTGTGTTTGGATCGAGTAGGATTGCAAAAGTGAAAACAGCGAGTAAGCATTAAAGCGTTTGGAATAAATGTGATAATCTTGTAAAATATGTAACTCAATATTTCAGATGTGCCTCAAATTATAAAACTCCTGCCTCCGTAAAGCGACCACCAAGTCAAGTTTAAGAACAAATTTGGTCACACTGTGCTCCGGAAAAGGTATAGCTTGAATTTACTCGATTATGGAATTGTGGTTATTGCAAGTTGTTACATAATATTATTACATTACAGTCAATTGTTCCTGCCTGTGCTTCAGTTGTGCGTTTGGATCAACTAGGGTTGCAAAAGTGAAAACAGTGAGTGAGCATTAAAGCGTTTGGAATAAAAGTAATAATTTTGTAAAATATGTAACTTAATATTTCAGATGTGTCTCAAATTATAAAACTCCTGCCTCCGTAAAGCAACCACCAAGTCAAGTTTAAGAAAAAATTTGGTTACACTGTGCCCCAGAAAAGGTATTGCTTGAATTACTTGATTATAGGTGTGTGATTATTGCAGGTTGTAAATTAATATTTTTAAATTACAGTCAATTTTTCCTGCCAGTGCTTCAGTCACTCTGTTTGGTCTGAGAACAGTTGCAATGTGAAAGAAGTGAGTGTGCATTAATAGTTTTAATATGAGTGCGAGATCCTGAGTGAACTCCTGCCTTCTTAATTCAACCAAAGACACTAGTTAAGAGCACCATTTCATTAACATTAATTAACCCCAATGAATTAACAGTTAATCAATTTCCTTTACATTATCCCTGTAATACAATTAATCATTACTGCCAATGCCTCTGAGTTTGTGTTCAGTTTAAGTACGGATGCTAAGTGATATAAATGAATACACTTCGAAGATTTGACATGTGTGTGAAACATACATTACATTTATAAATGTTTCAGATATGCAATAATGGAGTTCAGAACATACATCATTTTATTTAGATGTTTTGTTCAAATGGTAATCAGTTGTTAAGTGAAATTAGTAAGTATTTATTTCATGATATTATTTGGCATGATATAGAGTAAAATTTAATGTTTACTACTGATGCGCTATATTACTTTTTGGTTATTAACATTTCATTTTAAGTTATTTTTCAATGATTTTCTATTTATGTTTGTAAATTTTATTGGTTTTGTAGGTAAATTTTTTTGGTTACATATTATATTGAATACTGTAATGTGAAGCAAAAATTCTTGGGCCAACTTTTCTTCTGGACAATTTTGTTTTTCATATGTTGCAGGAGTTTGAAGTAATATATAAGTTAAGTAGCAATTTTTTTATTTAAATGTGATAATTCCTTTTTTAATTTTTTTGTTTTTCATTGCAAGAACATAATTTCCTAGGAATAATTTTTGATCTTATAACAATAACATGTCTGTTTATTGAATTTATCATGATTGGACAATAGATACTGCATTGATTGTTCTATGTTGCAGGGTTGCTGTGTTTACCAGATTATTCATTTTCTAAATATGGAATTTTTTATGTATATTATTTTATGTATTGTAAATGTCTCCATTATTTTGACTTATGTTTCTGTATGCATGCTAGAAATCGGCCCTCAGTCGTCATCCTGATCGGGAGGATGGGTATGCTAACAATATATGTAAAATTTTCAAGTAGTTTATTAATTTGTAAAGTCAGCCAAATTTCTTAATGTTGATTTTTAATGATAATATTTTCACAATCCAATTGAGGATTAATTCACTTTCTTATTCAATTTTTTTATATATATGGTAGCATACTTACTGCTTTGTTTTCCCCGATCGCTTAAGGTAAATGCCGGGATGTTTTGTAATGTTTGTAAGCCCAGGGACATTAGGCTTTAAAATTGTTGTAAAAATTCAATAATTTTTGTGAAAATAAATTGCTGTGGATCATCGGTTTTCAAGAAATTTTAATGACTGCTCCTTGCAATTTGTCATTAAAATTGACCACCCATGGTGCATCAGTTTATTCTTTACTGAACCTTCACATTATATCAAATCAATATATCTGATCAATTCCATTTTCATGAAATTTCAAACATTGTCATTTTCATACAGTAGATTTGTTCATTCCTTAGATATGCTTTGATCGTGGTCATGTGTCGATATTACGTGCATAAAACCATTATTATACAAATATTTCTAGTTCAGTAAAGAATAGTTTTATTTCACTTCATTGTGTACTGTTTGAAAATTAAAATTATTTTGAGTCTTGCATTTCATTTCATCTTTATTCTATAAATTCCGTTTATACCTTTTTTTCCCATTATATATACCTTTTTTTCCAATATTATATTATAAAATAACATTCTACTATTTAATTTATTCTTCAGTTTCAATAAGATTTTATTAATTCTGAGAGTTCAAATATTTTTAAATTAATAAGTAATTTAATTAAAAGTATTATATTTAATATTATAATTAATAAGAACAAATTTCATATATAAATTATAAATTAAATTATTTTACCATATGCCTGTTGCGATTTATAAGTCGTAAAACAACATTAACAAATCATTTCAGCATATCTAAATTTTTGAAGGCCACTACGTACATTTAAACAAGTCGCGTCGGCGCTTTCGCGTTTTATTTCGATGAGGTTGGCAGTGCCGAAACTCCGCCATCTTGAATTTTTAGGGTCTTTTCTTACGTGGAAACACCTATATTTGAGATAAACATTGTGTTTATTAAACATACGGATTTAATGCTTGTTTAATTTAGAATGAGAAGCTAAACTCCGTTTTTGAGCTGTTTCTATGAAACAAACGGTTCGTAACGAGAACTGGGAGCTTTGCATTGACCAGACCACTTCTCTTTATTACACACTCGTTGTTCGCGAGTGAGATTAGTGTACTGAGAGTTGTGAAACGGGATTTTGAGTCCCTAGGGAACGTAAATGTTAGCCAATATCCAACTACACTGGTTTCGTAAATGGCCTGCGGGAAGCGGTGCGTGGATTGTCCTGTTTTAGACCCTCCAACTGTACGAGCGAGACCGATATGTAAGCATGTGCTGTGCTTTTTGAAATGAACGAATTATTGTTAAGCAAGTAATGACTAATTTATTATGGTGAATTCTCTTGGTTTTTAAGGTGCAGAGAGAGGAATAAATCTAACTATAATGCTTTACATATTACTAATTGCAGATTTCTCTTCTTAAAATCTGTAGGTGCATTTATTTCTTTAAAAAATAGTTTCAAAATGAAGTGGAATATTGTGTTGTTCATAATCTAATGCAGCACGGCGAGCCTTCTTCCTTTTACTTTCAGTTCGGATTCTCTCATAGATATATACTCGTCAATATTGAAACAGGGAAGGTTTGAAAAATACAGTCGAAAGCCGATTGATGTGTTTAAAGTGTTTAGGGACTGCAAATTATCCGAAAATAAAGCTTTTTTTTTCTTTTTAACTCTTAAACATTCAGCAATTCAATAACTGTTGCCTTTTTGCATCCTAAATATTTTTGTTTTCATTTTCTTCGAATTACTATCATAACTTCACACCTTGACGTTTATCATTTAAATCTTCGATGAAACATAGCATCTTAAATATTTCATTTTTTATGAATTAATCATCTAGAGAGCAAGGGAATAATTATTGACTTTAGAATTACAGGGACAAGAAAAACAATATCTTAGACATTTTTGCCTCTGCAGTGCTGAAGGAATAAATGCTTCACGGCATGCTGATGGAACGAATCAGGTTAGCCAAATTAATTGCAGACAATAGTCTTTCGAGATTGCAGGTCGCCATTCTACACGAGAAGACATTTTCTTAAGAAGTCGCCGAAGACAAGTTAGAAAATTAGTCACTTGATATCCACGGTGTAAAAATTGCGTTTTGTTATGCCGGGTGTTGGCGGTGTTTAACCTGCTGGATGGCGAGATCCGGTACACCTCGGCTTGGTGAATATTTCTCTATCCGGGTATCTCCTCTAGTGGGGCACCGCCCCAGCCGCGACAAGGTCTAATCTCCCAACTGCTCTCCGACATGCGTGATAGTGTTTTGCATGTAACTGTAAGTGTGCGAATGTGAGAGGATAAACAAAAAAGAGGAAGGAAATATCGCGTGCAGTCCGTGACACGTGTGTTACGGTACTGCTTCGGCATTCGCTTGGTACTGATAATAGAAACCATGGGAAACTACCGAATAGAGTGGACGGCTCCTAGAAGTATCTTCTAGACAGTGGTTGAATTCCACCTATCAAATGTCGAAAAACCCCTTTCGTCAGCACTGGATCCCTACAACGTCCCGCTCAGAGTAGCTGCAATGAAAGCGGGAATATTGGCTCTGAACTAATCTCAGCCGGTGTTTCTTTAGTTGCTACAGGGCATGCTACAGGGAATGTGCGGTGTCGCAAATTGTCACTAAGAAGTAATGCTGATAAAGACGCGCGCTTTGAGCCCACCTCGTCAGTGGGCGCATAGCTTAGCGACTCTCACTACAGGGTTGTAGTTTTAAAGTGAGGCAGCAATGTCTTGGGCGCTCTCCGTTACGCTTCTCGCGTCATATTTATTTAACGAAATGAAAGAACGATGAAGCCTTAATTTGCCGAGCCCGAGTTAATTGAATGCTCTCTTATAGCTGAGAAACGCTGCGTCGAAGGCTGTGGTGCTCGTGTTTCGGCGATCGTGTTGTATGCTTCCTCAGGGCAGAAATGAGCCAGGACGGCAGGGACTCTTGTTATTCTGTTTTGACCGGTTGTAATTGGCTCGAGGCAATCAGGAACGAGGGTTACTGTATCAGGTGCGTCATACCATGGCGTTGGGAGCGTATCGGGTGCCCACATCGGACGTAAACATATCACTCGTATGAAGAGGATATTGGAAATTTTCGAAAATTGCTAATTCGAATATTCTGTTGTTGTTTTTTTGCTGAAGAGTTTTTCAGGTTAAGGCTGAAAAGTCAGTAGGATAGAAGTTCCCATATAATATTACACAACCGTTAGATATAATATGAGAATATATGCGGTATTGTAAACTACTGGTTTTCATACTAGAGACTTGAAAACTCCATTAACCTGTAACCGCATGAAACCGCCGAGATTCTTGTGAAGACAGTTTATGACATCTTTAAAGTTTCCTTAATTTTTCTCCTTAATACTCCGTCAGAGTACCCAGATTTTGTTACTTGGTCTGAGCCCCTGTGTCTGACCGACAATATTTTTCCCAATTATTTTATTACGAAGGAACGAATGGAATTTGAATGGAGTATTTTGTTACAGTCGACAACAAAGTGAACATATTTTAAGGTTTATTTCTGTAAATAAATATTAATTTAGGCAACCATTGAAAATAATGGATGTATGTAAAAGTTTGTGGGAGAGCTTCGCACCATCATTTTAAATGCATCACGGGTTGCATACTCAACATTAAACTGGATGAGGATTGCAAAATGATGTGATATTTTCGTTAGTTGGCTGTAATCTACTTATGTCTCAAAAATAATTAAAATCTGTTAACTTCAATGATTAATTAGCAATCAAACTTCGTTACTTTAATTTTATTGATAGAAATATATTCCAGAGTGATAATCTAAAATGTAACAGATTGTTCAATTCATCGCTCACAGAGTTCTTCAAAATACAGATTGATGACCTTCCGACTGCTAACACGTCAAATTACGATCTGAGTTAACATATATAGAAAATGAGTTGCATCGCCAATTGAGCATGCGCGAAGTAAATATTATTATTATTATTATTATTATTATTATTATTATTATTATTATTATTATTATTATTATTATTATCTAAGCTGGTCCGAATGAGACAGTAGTGTCGTGGCGATCTCAGATGGAAGGATTGCAGATTCGAGTCCTGCCTGGGGCATGAGTGTGTTTGTGTATGTCTGTGCAGGATGGACGCCACCCGGAGGGCGAGTGGAAATGGGTGGCGATGGGGCGGGGGGCCGGGGATGGAGGCGGGACAGAGTAGGGAGGCGGGGACAGAACCGGGGGGCTGGGCCAGGTGACGGTGACGGGAGGAAGGGACGGAGACGGGGACAGCGCCGGCGGCGGGGGCAGGGCCGGGGCGGGTGGCTGGGGACTGAGGCGTGGACAGAGCCGGGGAGCGGGGCCGGGGGGGCGGGTGAGAGCGGGGCCGGGTGAGAGCGGGGCCGGGTGAGAGCGGGGCCGGGTGTGAGCGGGGCCGGGTGAGAGCCGGGTGAGCAGGGCCGGAGTGAGAGCGGGGCGGGTGAGAGCAGGGGAGTGAGCGGGGCCGGGTGAGAGCAGGGCCGGGTGAGAAGCTGGGAGCCGGGTGAAGCGGGAGCCGGGTGAGCGGGGCCGGGTGAGCAGGGCCGGGTGAGAGCGGGGCCGGGTGAGAGCGGGGCCGGGTGAGAGCAGGGGCCGAAGGTGAGAGCTGAGGCCAGGTGAGAGCGGGGCCGGGTGAGAGCAGGGTCAGGTGAGAGCGGGGCAGGGTGAGGGGCGGGGCCGGGTGAGGGCGGGGCCGGGTGAGGGCGGGGCCGGGTGAGGGCGGCGTGGGGGCGGGGGCCGGGTGAGAGCGTGGTTGGGGGGGGGGACTGGGGGCGATGTCGGGAGCGGGGCCGGGAATGGTGAAGGGGTCGTGGGCGGAAGCGATGCGCGTTTGAGGAAGCGGCGTCGGTGGCGGCGGTGAACCATCGGTTTGATTCGCCGCAGCGCTTCCCGGAAGGCGCTTTTGAAGTCTGGGACGCCATCTCCGCTCCCTCGTGTCTCCTCACACGCTCCTTGACTTTGAAAATGTTTGACCCCTTTCCCTCACCCCGACTCTCTCTTAAAATATTAACGTAAATTGAATGCGTTTACGAAATTACTACGCATCTTCTGTTGATTGCAGAAAGGAAGTCATATCTTTTTTAAATCGCTCCTGTTCAGCAAATAGTGGTGTTTGGTAATGTACAAGAAGTTGTAAAATGTTGGCCCGCTTCCGAACGATAATTTTCGGACATATCTTAGTAATTAATTAAATAAAACGCTTTAAAATAGCTGGCTCAAGGAAGCATAATGGCTCATTAATGGCTCATGGAAGCGTAATTGGACATGTGAAGGTCCAATGCAAATAAACATGTTTCATTATTGTTAGAGTTCAGAAGGAAAGAAAATAAAGCTTTCTATAATGGCGATGATGGCGGTGTATATATTATTAATTAGAATGTCAGTGTAGTGAAATATTTACACTGTAGTTTCTAATTTCTTATTGCCAATAACTAATCTAAACGAACTATAGTACTGAATTATTGACTCACATCTAAAACTGCACTCATAAATAAAGTTCAGAGAAGAATGTCGTGAACTTAGTGTACCCAAAAGTTTGCCATGCCTATTTAACCGATAGGTCTCTGAAGATGACAATATATCCGCATCTTAATACAGATGACAAAATATTCTTTTTGTTTTCGTAACGAAAAATTTGTAAAGTGCAACAATTTCATCATTGATGTTTGCTGCTGTTAATGATTATGATTATGATAATATGCCATATCATATTCGACTCTTCATATTTGCCCTATTGCATAAGAAAACGTTTCGAACATACAAAGGTCTAATAAATCAGCATTTTTAAAAATTACCATGAAAAACAACAACAAAGAAAACAAATACGAGATTGTAATACAGCGTTAGAAAGTGAATTGAACTTAGTGTGAAACCTAAATAACAAGTATCATACATAGATATGAATTTAAATAATAGTCTTAAATAAATTTGAAAAGGTTTTCGTTGTCATTGAAAGTGAAACTGCTATATAATACGCTCTCAAACATTTCATTTCCAAAACGTTTGACAATCATCTACGGAGAACTGGAGTTTGAGAGAACAGAAGTCTAGATTTCATTTCATTGTACACGAATGGTGCGTGGGCAACTGACATCGGCAGCGGCAATACCTTTGCGGACGTAGTGTGTGTTGGTTTGACGAGGGTCGCAGATGCCCGTTCTGTCGGGAGCAAGGCAATCCGAAGCCTAACTTTTGACGCGTTACGGAGCCGAGTACTTTTCTGAAGGAGAGAAAACAAGGTAAAGCTTATATCAATTATAAACGTGTGGAACGCGTATTGTAATAGAAGGCGGTGGTGAAAAATGTGGAACGGATAGATAATACAATTTCACGTTTTTAGCTACTCAAGTCTGTAAAATACATGTAATCAAATTAACATAATTGCTTTAAGTTATCTTTTGGACATTATATTTGCCAATTTAATGCAGCCGATTTCGCTCGGTTTATTCACACATTTACCAATAAACTGCGAGGCTTCGGACTTCAGCCTCCGGTCATAGGTCTGCTATAGATGTGTGTATAAAAATTGCAACGCAAAATTGCAATGCAGCTGTAGGCAAGTATACAAAATTATTTATAGTGTGAAGGATTGTGTGAATGTGAGTTTAAGATTAATTACAGTAGAAAGACTTTAGTAGTAGTAATAGTAGTAGTAAAAAATCGGGTTTGCGAGTGAATTAAGCGTTTTCTATTTTTTTGGAATAAGATGTATTGAACAGTTGGTGTTTATTGAACTCGTAGATGTTTTATTTTAATCGCTTTGGCGAAGTCGAGCATTTCGTCGTTTACTCGGGAATGCTCGAGAAAACAAGTGATTAGTGAAATTAGCGATTATTTTAACGCGCAGATAACTTAATTCGAACATATTTCTGAGTCAACACATTTCACATATAGTGTATTTGTTTATTTGCGGTAGCTGTTTTTCAGAAACTATCAACGTACCAGGTTTAATATTCGTTCCACTCCATGTGTAATTTGAGGTACACAAGTTAAATTTCCGCCAGATTCACTAATGCTACTCCATTTTCTCATGCTTCTCATTCCAACATAACGCTCCATCATCGCAATCGTTTATCTATGAAAATGATTTTCATCTACGGAACAAAATGTAACGATACCTAATGAAAATAAAAGCGAGGGAACAGGAAATCAGAGTAAATGAAATGAATAAATTCTTCCGTTTGTGTGGGGACTTCACTAGAATCTTTCTCATTAACATTTCTAAGGTTTGTTACACTTCAATAAACCTTATACTGATTTCTGGAATTACTGAGGGAAAAATTTTAAACTTATTAATGGAAATTAGCTGGAAGGAAAAAAACAGTATAATGTTGGCGAGAATTATTTGCAGTAAAATATTAAGTTAGAGCAAACTATGCGGCTAAAATAACAAACACGAATACGTAAACCGTAATGAAAAATTAAAGGGTAAGCACGAGGGTAAAAGCAATTTTGTTGAGTGAGGGAAATGTTCTTGGAAATGTATAAAAATAAACAGAAAAAAGGAATGCTGTGAAGGGCGATACAGCTTGGTTTCTCTCCCTTGGGTAAACATGTAGTGTTCTTTCTGTTTTCGAAGTGTTAATTTTCTTGACAAGAGAACATTTAATGAATTACTACGCAGTTTCGTAGTAATATATTACATTTATCATCTTGCATAACTTTAGGATATGTCGACTCTCGCTAGTTGCGTGCAGCAACAAAAATACCGCTGAACATAACGGTTTACCAAACATTAGTACGCGCACCGCCCGAAAACTACTAGTAAAACACTCTAGTATAACACTACAATAAATATTTTGACAAAAAGCCTTCACGAATACTGAAATAAAGTAGTACACGTACAGTAAAACCTACCGGGAGCGGTAGCTCAGTGCATCAACTGATGTCACTGCAGCGCCTCTCACCGGGAGGTCCTAGATTCGAGTTCTGACGGCGGCAGGATTTTCGACACTAGCTTTTCAGCTAGATCGAATTCAGTCGCTGTCTGGAGGAGAATTCTAGCGGCCGGCTGCTCTGATCGGTAGTTTTCCGTGGTTTCTCCGTTCAACACCAGGCGAATGCCGGAGCATTACCCTACCAAACGGGCCACGGACCACGTGCGATCTGTCCTTCCTCTTCCTTGTCCTATCCCCCCCCTTAAACACACACTTACACTAACATGCACTACACTACCACATATTCCGGGAGACCGGTCGAGATCTTAGAGTTTGTCCCGGCTGGGGCGGTGCCTCGTTGGTGGGAGAGTCCTGGTTAGGGGAAAACCCCACTAGCCAACGGTAGGTCGGCGCCGGATCTCGTCATCCAGCGGGGGAAGATCACCCCCATCTCCCGAGAATAAAACATGCACTACACTAACGGGACTTATGACCAAAGCAGTTGACGCGCCCGGAAACAAAAAAATCAATCAATCTATCAATGCTGAAATAAAGTAGTACACGTACAGTACAACAATTCTTTACGTTCCAAGAATATCCGAAAGTTGCGTTCCTGTACTCAACATGTGAATAGCAAATATTGAAAGTTGTGCGGGGTCTTTTTTGGAGCCTTGCTGTCGCGTGAGGTCAGGTATGTCGTAAGCAATGAGTGTGAACATTCAGTCGGTACCCGCAAAATAGGAATTGGCGGAATACCACAATCAAATATTTATCATTTTCAGTCAAAATGGAAAATATTTAATAGTTTTTTAATTCTCCCGAGTTCCTGGGTATCTAACGAAACCATATACGTCTCTCACGTAGTAGGAGACTATATAGTTTTCTTTCAATTGCGTCTGCGCACATTACAAATGAGTAATACTAGCATACCCGTGCGAGTACTCTCGCGTGTAAAACCCCACCCTAATTTTTCCTAAGGGTATCGTGAAAATGAAATATAGCAACATGTGCTCCGTTTCTATCGCAGTTCCTTCCACAATTAGGTACACAGCAATTGCAACGACCACGACCACGGCAAAGCGTTAAATGAATGTTTGCACTACACACACATTACAAACAATCGGTATCAAGCAACTAATAATAGTATTTCTAATTGTTACTGCGTGAGCGAATCTTGAATTAATAATTATGCAAATAAACCTCGACAATCTACGTAAAACCACGGTGTACACAGAATGCGTAAATATAAGATGGACACATCTAAGCCTTCTAAGTGTGACGTCACAGACATCGCCACCTGCACCAAGGGCTTATAAAGGAGTATATTATGTATTCCTCCATGCATATGGGTTATTGGTAATATCGATAAGTGCCGAACCGGCAAATATTTTAGAAGTAAGAAAATATCTCATCCTATAGATTAAAATATGAGGAATGTTTCTTTGAGGACTTTGATCTTTAAATTTTAACGTTTCAGGCCCTAAAACGCTTCGTTTTGGGGTTATTTAACAATATACCTGACCCTGGTATTGCGGGTTGCATTTAACATTAATATTTTGCTGCGTTTTTCTAAACAAACCCTTCGTATTTTTAAAATCAAAATGCAATTCATCACGTCTCTTTAAAATTATCTTTCTTTAGAGACCTCATTTATAAAGATTGGTTGGGTGTGACAGTCGCAAAAGGTATGTATACTACTGAAATAATAAAGGAGATGCTAGATATTAGAGACATTTCGAAGACAGGTTTCGCAAAGTATTCGAACGTGGCTTTCAGAATCCAAAATCTGTAAACACTGCTTAGTTTTGTGTTTTGGAGAAACGATGACGCACTTGACAGCTGGCATGCGAAACGAACTGGCCGAGAGAGTTTAGCGTTCACAAAGAGAAGAGAACATGAAGTTGAACGTACGACAAACAGTGCGAAACAAACGTGCATGACAAGATTATCGTAAAAAGTCTGCCTAGAGAGCATTTATTTATGACAATGAACCAATTTGTTTAAGTCACGCTAATGCGTTTAAAAGCTTAATTACATTAGGTATTATTTAACACTTTCCCGTGCTTTTTGAGAGTTGCTGTAACAATATTTTCAACGTCTTCGTTCATCGTTCAGCGTTTGAGTTCATTCTACTCATTAATTTAATATCTAAATCTGATGTGATGGCGAATTTAACCTACTTATCATCAGTGATACGTCGGAACTCGCTAAACATGTTTATACTTTTCTTTAAGTTAATCTTTCTATTTCTTTAATGCATGGTTTGATATTCTTAAATAGCAATAAAAGTAATGTCTGATTTCTCAATTAGCCTGAAAATGTATTTCATGACCCTTAATTTTGAATTTCCATTGAACTTAATCGCGTAAGGCTAAAGAGTATTGAGAGCCTAAAGAGTAATAACTAAGCCTAGTGCAAATAGAGGCGTGTTGCGAGTTAGGTTTTTTCATTCCGTGCTGGCAAGGTGCTAAGTGAGGATTCGCCGGTAGATAAGATCCTATATGTCTTTCCCGGCTCCCTAAGAATATGGAGATCTGTAGGCGGATTGCAATGAAACCTCCTCAGAATAGCAGAAATCCGACCTCCTAATTAGTGTGAAGACATTCTCGCCTTCTCACGGTTTACACTGTAACACTACAGTTGAAATTTAATTTACTTATATTGTCCAACTTTCTAAAACTAATGCATGTTTTGGTCAACTACACCGATGCATTTAATTGGCGTTTAAAGTGTTATCTACGGAACCACTATATCAGAGAATAACCACTCGGAAAACATCTTGCCTTCCGCCCCCGTCCACTCGTTTTGATTCCGTCTCGCTTCACCCCGTGTGCAAAACAAGAGCCAGTAGGAGCCGGTGTGTGGTCGAGCAGCGGGCGCACGTTTGCAATGACGCTCGCGGCCTTCTGGAAATACGAACCGCGCCGCCCCGCGCCGCCCCGCGCCGCCCCGCGCCGCCCCGCGCCGCCCCGCGCCGCCCCGCGCCGCCCCGCGCCGCCCCGCGCCGCCCCGCGCCGCCCCGCGCCGCCCCGCGCCGCCCCGCGCCGCCCCGCGCCGCCCTGCGCCGCCCCGCGCCGCCCCGCGCCGCCCCGCGCCGCCCCGCGCCGCCCCGCGCCGCCCCGCGCCGCCCCGCGCCGCCCCGCGCCGCCCCGCGCCGCCCCGCGCCGCCCCGCGCCGCCCCGCGCCGCCCCGCGCCGCCCCGCGCCGCCCCGCGCCGCCCCGCGCCGCCCCGCGCCGCCCCGCGCCGCCCCGCGCCGCCCCGCGTCGCGCACGTGGCGGCGGGAGGCACCAGTGACTAGCGGAGAAGGAAAGAAGGAGGGGGAGAAGGAGCGAGGAGTGATGGCGGAACGCGGAAAAACGCGGTCGAAGACAAAACGACGCCGACGAGCCGGAGTGCGGAAACGGCGCTGCCAAAACGTCTCGGCGAAGCGGAGAGCGCGAAAGCACAGGCCAGAGGCGAGTGATAGGCAAATGATCGAGAATGTAATTTGGATTTTATGTGGGAAGGTTCTTGAAGTCAAGTAGACTTTTGAATAAATAAACACTACAAGTAATGGACGATGCTGTCGCGTCTTCTAAAAGAGCCTTCTTCAGAGCTGTAAAATGCGATAGAATTTAAGAAAGCATTACACACAGCTGAGTTGTGCAATTCTGTTAATGTTTTTTGGTGTTGGTAGTGAAAAAAAAGTTAGTTTTTTTAACTTTAAAAAGGTAGTACCTACTGAAATCATGTTCCATTATTATTTTTAGAAATACCGATGTCAGCAGCAGCAAACATTAACAAAATCTTACCACATGGCTTAAGAAAATCGCACCACATGGCTTTTCAAAAAGGAGGAAGCATACCGTTCAAGAACAACAAATACATCTCGTATAACATTACAGTACATCTATGGGTAGACTTCTGCGGCCGGAGTCATTGTATTCTTGGCCGTCAGGGATGAGCCGCGTCTCAGTCAATGGAGCTGACTTCAGTACATGGCCTAAAAATGTACTGTTATGTGTCATAACCTCTAACGCACGGAGTATGCGAATTCAGTCGGAAGGTGCAATACGAAGATAAGCGGAAAAACTCAATCAAATATTTTCATTTTTCAATCAAAATCGAAACTGTTTGCTATTTTCCCTGACTTTCTAGGCACAAAATCATACACTCCTCTAGCATGTCGGGAGTCTGATTAGTTTTTTCTTCCCTCTGCGGGCATTAGTAATAATGTTGCTGTGTTGATCTTCATAAGAAAAGTTGCCAATTTTGTAACTGAACTTCATAAAAAAATGCAGTATGCAATTCAGATATTACAAAATATAATATGTGAAAAGCAGATGCGACTGAGTATTAAATTGTGTCTCTGTAGATTGAAAATAATCCATGTAGCATATAACTAACTTCGCATTACTTCACAATTATATATGAACTCGACTTACACCCAAGCAAACTATCTATATATTTGAAAAAATAAGGTATTCTCCCATGGCTTCGTTTGGAGCTTCTACTTCACCGATTGTATTTATTTTTCCTTTAAATGAAGGAATGTGGACCCTCGATGCGTTATTAGTTATTGTTTGTGTTGATTTATCAGCATTTATGGTGTAAATTAATTAAATAAATAATTCTTGAATAGTACGCTTATCAGTAGTTAATTGGTTTCTTTCAAAGGCTGAATATCGATAGACGTACGTCCTCGTCGCTTTATGCGTGTATTTTTTACAATTCATCTAGATTGTGTTTCAGAAGCAATATTTGCATTTTGGTGGTGTTTTGGTGACTGTTTTTACATCAATTTGTTTTCGTGGTGTATTTTTTTTTTAGAGATATTCAGACATTAGATTTATTCGATTTTGCTGAAGTAGTGAAGTAATTTCGTCTACTGTTGGGTCTTAATCTATGAAATGTCTGTATTATTCTGCTGTGTACGTCCTGTGTGAGAGAAATTCTGCAAACCAGATTACTACGTGTTGTTTAAATGGAAAAATAAGTTTGCCTTCTAGCAACATATCAGAAGAAATGAAACGGTTGTTTATAGGAGATGATGGGACCTCAAAAAACTTCAGAAATAGTATCCATCATTGTGATTATAGTCTGCCTTCTGTGTCATTCAGTGCTGATATTACATTGCCACCTCATCATGGGCCACATGTTTTATATTACACAATTGAACACAATTGATTTTGTGCTGCATGATATCTAATCATTCTGACCATAAAAGTGAATAATTGCAGACATGAAAAAATTAGCATTAAATAAGCTCTTTCTTCTTTCTATTTAAGAATTTTCTTTGTGAACATTAGAAGACTATTGGCACAGTATTTTACATTTATCTCAGATCTTACCGTCAAATTTTGATGGATTCCCACTAGTAAAATAATAAAATACTTAACAAAATGACTAAATTCATAAAAAATGGCATCCATGTTTACATGACAAAAGAAGCAACGACAAAGGAAGCCAAGTAAACTATAAATAATAAAATACTTAACAAAATGACTAAATTCATAAACAATGACATCCCTGTTTATAAGGCAAAGGAAGCCATCTAATATTGACGTTTGTATTGCCGTCTTTCACATTTTTTTCTTTTACAGACTTTCCTTCAGTCTATAAAGAAAGTTGTGCAAAGAGATACGAACGCATTGCTCACCTCTAAAGAAGGTCCCGGGAAGAGCGGAGAAGGAACGAACGGAGGAAGGGAGCTTGGACAAAAAGGGTCAAATCAGAGAACTGGAGTGGCGGGACTGAGAATTCTGCTTGAGAGAGAGAAGGAAGGAACTACGAGGTCATTTCCCAGGGGATGGTCACGCGAATGAATTCAGAAAGGAAACTTTGAATTACGGAACCTGCCCTGGGCGTTACGAAATGGATTTTTTGGGAGAAGGAAAATAAAGTACTGACGCAAAGATTTCTTTGAAGCCAAGTGTGAGTGAAAACAAATGGAAAGCGAATGTTGTGCGAATAAATAACGGAAGTGGCATAAATAAATATGGAGGCGAGCGAGATGTTACGTCTGTAGGGGAAGCAACATCGGTGCAAAGAGTAGCGCGAGAGATTTTAATTTTTTTATTTAAGATAAATTTACAATCTATTTTTTATAAAATAATAAGTAAATGTGATGTCTATTGTAGATTTATTATGACAATGATTAGTAGTGATGGTATCCTATCGGTATTCTTCATCTTCTTCGTAGTATAACAAAAAATATTTATTATTATTATTATTATTATTATTATTATTATTATTATTATTATTATTATTATTATTATTATTATTATTATTATTATTATTATTATTATAGGTTGACTGCAATTGGAATTTATAATTTGGTGGTGATATTGTTTCAGTTACTTATTGAGTATCTGTATGTGAATTGTAGAAATTTCAATTAAACTTATAATTTTGTTTTAAAACTCAGTGTCAAACATTTTTATCAATACAGTTTAGCAATAATTTTGTTTTCGTAGAAAAATTGTTAGTGTTAGTTATGTTGTATTAAGAATATTGTATGCTTTTAAGAAATGACTTTAAAAGTAAGCAATCTTTGAAGTCAATGCTGCTTCAAAACCATTAATTTTCTCGTATTCTTAACATAATTTACGAATATTCTTAACGATATCAGTTATTCCGAATTTATAAATGCTGTGTTTTAAATAAAAGTTCTATAAATAAGGAAATAAACAAAAGAATAAATGGAAGTAATAAGATTATTGACGGACACATTTTGCAAGAAGAGTTAGGTTACGAGTACCATCAACATTTTGTTATTTGAAAATAAATTAAAGGTGAGCATTTTTCTGGAATGTGGTACGTATTTTAACGAAAAAGATCAATAAAAAACTGGTATCGAGAATGAAGATAGACATTTATTCAAATATCATAAGTTCTGAAAGACATCTAAAATGAATTAAAGTATGAAAACGCATGCAGACCCGAACTTAATGTTGTACGAATCATAAATGTTGTCCAAAGTGCACTTCTGCAAGTTTCGGTGCTCATTCTCTATCCAAATGAGAACCAATCAAATTCTCATCGACAACGTCTATTGCTCTTGCGAGTCCGCTTGTGATATAGCAATGCCGATGAGAAAATTCATTCCGTGCGCAGGACATTCTGTAAACTGACCAATGAGAGATATCCTTAATGATTACTGCATATTGGAGCATTGTAGTATATTTACGCTAGAGAAGACTTAAAAATAACTAACAAGAACGAAACGAAATAAATGCACCCCTGGGTTCCAGAAAGAAGAAAGAATCACATACAAGGGCCGAAGGATTCTGTGGAAACGAGATTGGAACCTGGAGTTATGCCTTGGGGACGAACCCAAGACAAACGTGAGCAGTGGGGGGGGGGGAGGGTGAGAGGGAAAGCAGAAGGGCTAAGTGCTGTCCTGTGTACCTGAGTCGCGCCCATAACAATGCTTGTTTATTACGCCGCCCAGCCGAGTGCGGCAGCGAGGAAAAGGGCACTTCCCTTTTCATTTGGCGCCTTCGTTACGACTGTCACCGCCCCCTCCCGCCCTTCGCTCGCCGCCCTGCGTAGCCTTCCCGCCTGCTCCGAGGTTCCTGGCGCTGCCGTCCTGTGTACTTACCACCTCGTTGCGTGCTGTTGATTATTGCAATAAGTTCACATCGTAGAAACATCGTTTAGTATTGGTCACGCACAGCCTGTTAACTATTCCTATAATGTTGTACTTCAGGATATCTTGATTTTAATTATTTATTTACGTTTGAGAACCCTTCAGGAACCAAGGTTATCGAGGTTCATCAGTGATGTAATAAGCAGATGACAGCGGTAATGATGTGAACTATGAAGAAGAAACGGTGGAATGAATGGAAGAGAGAACGAGAGAGCCCGCTTTATTCATCACAAATTTCAATATGTTTGAATTTTTTTCATTAATGCCGCCGGGATTTATTCACTCACGGAGAATCGCATTCTACCTTGAGTCTGGTCTCTGATCTCTTTCAAGAATTTACCTTTCTGTACATGAAATAACTTTTTTGTACCTCCGTTTTAGCCAGAATAAATGCATTTTTATTTGCGTACTTTAGACAAAATATATCGTCCTGGTAACCGCAATAGGTCGAATATACCGAAGTTTTCAGGAGGACCGCAAAATGTTCCCTGCCTCTTCTTCTTGAAGTCGCTTTCACAAATGTAAAATCATGATATTCGTTTCTTCATTAGTCCGTCATCTTTCGACACCTATTGCAGCTGCTGCAGTTCTCTATACTGTCAGAAATTACTTTAAATTTAATGTAGATGTAATATACGATTGAAAATTAATTTTAATAGGAATTTTAATGGGAGATTTTACATTAAAGGGAGATTAATTTACTTATACATTAAATTTAACGCGTAAATTAAAATCAATGTTGATTTAATGTACGACTGTTGACTCAACTTTCTTGTCAGCATTAAATTTAATGTACACGTACATTAATATTACTGTACATGGACATTAAGTTTAACTTACGTACATAATAATTACTTTGATGTACTTTACATTGAAAGCAATGCAGAAATTTCTGAGAGTGTAGTTTGATCGCAATGGTGTAGTAAACAAACAAGTTAATTTTTTTGCCATGCGACCTACTCCGGTTATCACGACGATATGCCCGCCTATTTTCGGTAAAATAAATGCGTAATCTTCCGGCCTCTATTCATCAGCGTTCCCATCGTCGCTCTCACCGTCACCTCCCCGCTCCCAAATCGCTCCCGCGGGTCGGCGTTCGCAGCGCTCACGAGTTGCGCCTGGGCCAATTCTCGGCGCCGCGCCGGGCTGCACGGCGGCGCGGGATTCGCGCACGTGCAATTTTTATCCCTTGGCACCGGCCGCCGGCGCGCGCCGCGCCGCGCCACGCCCCGCCACGCCGCGCCGCGCCGCGCCACACCGCGATGGCGGGCCGCTGCCAACGCCAACAGAGCAGGAGGCGGCTGCGGCCGCGGTGACGGCCAAGGTGAGCCGCTGCGGGCGGACGCCCGACACGGACTGCGCCCCGACTCGGCGGGGGCGCCACCGGCGAGATCCAGAACGCCACGAGGTCGTTGGACACTGGGAGCGGTGGCTCAGTGCATCAAGTGATGTCATTGCAGCGCCTCTGACATGGAGGTCCAAGGTTCGAGTTCCGACGGTGATAGGATTTTCGTCACTAGCTTCTCAGCTAGGTCGATTTAGGGTCGTATTTATCAAGCTCTGCCAGCAGAGCTCTTAGGGACCTGCCATCTGGGGGCTTGCTAGGAAGGACAAGAGGTGACTGGAATTGGCTAGGAGTCGTTCATAAATCGCAAAACCGAACACTGGCAGCCTGCTAGGCCTGGCAAGCCCCTGGAAGAGGTTATAAATACGGCCCTCAGTCTGTCTGGGGAAGAATTCTAGCGGCCGGCTGCTCTGATCGGATGTGGTTTCTCCGATCAACACAAGACGAAAGCCGGAGCAGTAACCCAACAAACGGGCCACGGACCGCGCGTGATCTTTCCTTTCTCTTCCGTATCCTATTCTCACCCCTAAACACACACTTACACTAGCATGCACTGCACTACCACACATTCCGGGAGACCGGTCGGGATCTTAGAACTTGCCCCGTTGGTGGGAGAGCCCTGGTTATTAGGAAACCCCACTAGCCGACAGTAGGTGGGCGCCGGATCTCGCCATCCGGCGGGGGAAGATCAACGCCATATCCCGAGAAAAAAACATGCACTACACTTACGAGACTAATGACCATCGTAGTTGACGCGTCCGGAATCACGAACAATCAATCAATCAATCAATGAAAGGTCGTTGGATAGTGAGGGGATGAATGGTCGTCGAGAAATAGGGGAATGTGTATTGGAGATTAAGACATCTCTTAGAGGAAGTGAGTATTTTGCGTTTCTCAGGACTTCAATACTTTGGTCAGTAGCTACTTGGCTGTCCGGGACAATCGGCGTCCTTAGGCTCAGGTGCCAACGTTTCGACTGCCATCCTGCAACCTTCCTCAGGGCAAAATTCATTTCGAGACTCCCGGCCAGCCAAGTAGCTACTGACAGCTATTGACTCGAAAACAGGTTCTCTTTGCAATGCTGCCAAAGAACTAAGAGGTGTGACTGCGCTATAGACAATGAAATAAAAGAAGAGCGAAATTAATATATTTGCTGAACGGAAAACATATTTGAGATTTGTCAATAATGTTCTTCTTTGTTTTTTTAAATTTTTTTTTCAACTAAGCGAGACATAGAAAAACATATTGAATAATGTTATTTTTTTCGTTTTAGCTGCTATATTTTTTGCCCCACGTAAAGTACTCGTAATACAGTACATACGTTTGAAACTGTTACTTTTTACTGAAAGTCGTTCATTAACGGCAGACTGCATGTGGAGATCAATGTATGTTGATATGGAAAATGTATGAACGTTCGTTTGTTGTTGCACGAAAATGTCTTCGTGACACCGGCTCTCCGGCTAAATAAATATTGACTTCAGTCTGATCAATTCATCCCTTTAATAAAGGGAAATGGAGAAGGCTTCATGATTGGTAACATAAATACTTAAAAAAACCTGGAGTATCGAAGAACACAACCAATGTTATTGTGTGTCTTAGTCCGAAGCTATTAAAATTGGCAGGTAATAAAAGAATCACTCCAGTCCAATTAGTTCTTACATCCAGAAACTCTTGCAAAACTCTTAGTGTTAAGGTATTGGCTAAGCTAAAGCAAAATGTTTTCTTAATGGAAAATGTTTTCAACAGTTTAAAAGATTGTTCAGTCAGTAGTGAATTAAATACATAATAAATAAATATTTTATGAATGAAATGCAATAAAGTTAGTTAATGGCCGGAAAAAGTTAGAATGTTGTAAAAACTTACACTTGAAACTTCTGACGCTCGTACTTCCGATTGTCTTGATATCTTCGATTGGAATCGCTAGACACGTTGATTCTAACACATTAAAAATCACACAAATGTACTATTTAAGTTTATTTATTGACAAAAATTACATGAATCATTTTATTAGAGCCGTTTCCAGCCAATTCTAGATACCTTATCCTCCAAAGATGTATCTGGAATCACTCTCTAGTATTAACATTCACAGAGTTATTGAATTTGGAAAGAAGAAAATGCAAGACACTCTCCGAGACACGCACGCACACTGACACACACACATTCGCAGACGAAGAATATAAAACCCATGCCCCAGGTCGGGAGGAAAATCTGTGATCTTTCGGACAGGTGTTCTGAATTAACATCACTAACTCAATCATTAACTCAGTCATTCATACTAGTAGTATTCGGGATAGTTGTCGTCTTAAAGCATGACTACTTTAGTGGTTTATTTTTTTTCTTAAGTTATTATTCAGGCAATTGTTATTTACAAAATGAAAATGTTAATAAACATTACTGTTAGGTTCTCATCGCAAGACGTCTATTACCAATTTCCAATTCGTGCAGGCATCAAAAGAAACCTATGAAGTTTCCGCTAGGTGAGGAAAGTCAACGGTTTCGTCAGATAGTTAGAAACCGGAGAAAAGTCAAAAAGACAATGGAACAGTTTGGATTTTGACTAGAAAATGCAAATATTTGATTTGTGATTCAGCGTGTGTATGTATATATAATTTGTTATTGAAGTATTCGTGAATACTGTTTTTTTGAAATATTTAATTTATTGCAGTGTTATACGAGAATATTTTATTTATTGTTCTTGAGAAGTACTTATTTTGGAAAACATTTCGTGTGGATTTGCTCAGCTGCTTTTTTCTTGCTACTGGCTACTAGTATTGAGCTAAGAATGTAACGTTCGGTACCGCTTGAGAAGGCCTCAGAACTTCTTCAGAGAAGGTGAAATGCTCTTTAGATAGCTTGCGGAGTCGGTCAATCTTTGAATTTGATCGCCAACTCTTTCTTATTTCATGGTTTTGGAGACACAATTGTATCATTTAATTGTTGAGTGTAATGTTTTGTTGATTTCTTCGCAAAGTGACTGCATCTGCGTATTTCTTTTTTGAGATATTAATACAATAGAAAGGATTGCGGCAGCAATAAGATAACACACAAACGTCCTGATATTTGTAATTGTTACTGTATTTGGTGAATGTGTTTTTTTTGTTTTATTTCTTCTTAACATTTATGAAGAACTTGGAGTAGTTACAAGTTTAGACATCGTTCAGCCAAAGTATTAGCAATTCAGAACTACTGAAGGCTTGCTGTGACTCTTGTAAGAGTAACTTATTTTGTTACTGTACCAAACTCCTCAATTATATTGCAAGCGTGTGCGAATATTTAAAGACTATACTTTAATGGTCAATGTTCACTTAACGTTGCGAATACTTTTAAGCATTTCCTTTTATAACTATTTCATTGGATGTTCGTCCATTATTCCAGTTGTGTCTGCTTCTGACTATAAATTGCACCACATCTTTTATAACAGTCTCTCTCCTGGGAGTTCTTCACGGGGTCTCCAGATCTATTAAAGGAACTCGTTTATTGCTTTACTGTAGTTCTCGGCGTTACTTCTCACTGCTGTAGAGTTGGTTGCGCTTGTTGCTTGAAGTGCGCAAGAGATAAAAGGGGAAGTTGCTTTAGATGAAATAAAGTGCTCCGTTCCGCTGGGTTGAACTTCCAATGCGGTTTCTCACAGACAACAAACGTGGATATGCAGAATTTACTATGCATGTCTTATTTTTTGTTTTATTTCGGCGAACATGAACAAATTTCCAGAATAATTTTAATGTTGTTCAAAGAAGAATAAAAAACAAACAATTTAAAAATTGTTTTGAATTCGGCAGCGTATATACATTATTATGTTTAGTACGTTATGATCCTCTTTGTGAAGAATCTCTTTGAAGAATACAAATCGGTTTTTCTGCATTAGAAGTAATATAGATGTGGATAGGCTTCACGTCTCTTTGATTTTCTAAGAATGTGAAGAATAGTCATTTCGGGTTTTGCAATCTATTGAGTTAAAAGTCGATCCTACTATAATAGTCTGGTTTATATTACAAGTAGGATTCAACACAACTCAAACTTCAGAGAAAAATATTAATGGCTGGCTGGAAGTCCGTAAAAAATAAAATTATCATACAAGATATTTGAATGAACGAAATGACAAATGCCGTTTTAATACCTTTTTTTAAAGAAAATTACATGTATACGCAAGTGCTTGCAGGTAGAAAATATCACGAATTACTCTTGAATTCTTCAGTGACTTGCACGATAGTTGACAGTGCGCGGAGGAAGTTGGGTACTGTTTTTCATCACAAACTCTCCAACCTGGTCAATCCCTTCACTTCGAAACAATAACAAAATTGGGCGACATGTGGTGTAGCGGTCAAATTTCTAACCTTCCACCTACGAATTCTGGGCTTGAAATCCCGGTCGATCCGTGTGAAATGCGACAGAGCGGGTCGTGACAGACTTTGTTGGGGTTCTTCCATTTCCCCTCCTCTCACAACTCGTTATTATTTAAATCTTACAACCGAATTACATCCATCAAACTATTCAACTCGATTTTGACCGAAAAGACTTAAGTACTGACAATCGTAACAAATATTTGCTTCCAGATTAACTCTTGCTATTCTTTCTCTAAAACATTAAACAAATACGTGTATCCAAAACAAAATTATTGCAGTATAAAAGGAGCAGAAATGTCTCTGACATTTTATGAAAAACTGTGCGCTTTTTCAAAACAGGGCGCAACTTTACAATTTTGGTACCAATATTTCTTGCCGTTGGATAAACCATCCCTAGATCATTTATCAACTCGTATTTTCGTACAGTGGAACATCGAACTTTATTAAATCGTGAATTAAATTTACGAGACGCGCCATACGATTTGGGCCTAACGTATGACGTCAACGCGCTCTCACGCGGGGCCGGAGGCGCGCCAATGGAACGCGCCCATTCAAAATGGCCGGCGCTTTGAGAGACGGGCGGGAAACAGCGCTCTTTTGTTTTTATTGCAGAGGCCTCCGGCGGTGGATGCGCGAGAGTGACAGAGTTCTTTTAAACGTTATTGCCGAGTGTAGCGATATTCCCGTGATTTATGGACATAAAACCTTCAACTCTGGGAGTGAATTTGCGGTCGGTTTAAACGCTGTCATATGGTCGTCGTTGTTTGATGGATAACGAGTACATCATGATTGAGTAATACTGTCCAAAGCGAAGATAATTCCTCTTGAGTTATGTCGCCCCCATTCGGCGGTTGGCTGTTTTGACTGTTGGCTACTCGTGCATGCCAACTGCGTAGATCAACTTGCGGCCGTGAGATTTGGGAATTTTGGGGTCGAAAGGCATTTTTTAAAATATGATATGCACGGCCATCTTTAAGCTTAGGTTCGGAACATGTTTCAGCCAAATTTTGTATATTTTATTTCGCTTTCGGGATTGAGAAGGTACAACATTCCAACTGTCACACTCCACCTTCTTGTGCTGATATATTTCATTCGCATCGAAAAGTGTTCCGAAAAATGTGCGAAACACCATGCATCACAATGACAAGAAAAATGACATGGTGTGATTAAAATGTGAGACGTCACGATTAGCAACTGCAAATTCTACCATTAAGAACGCCGAACTGCGTTATACTTAAATTCTTAACGGTAAGGGGATCAAAGTTAAAGTGATCGTCTCCTTTGTTGAGAATCACTGGTAATGTATCGGCAAGTCTCGATTACTTTTGCTTAATGTAAACAACGCTCAGCAAAGGGCTCGACTCCCGAGAAAAAAGGGAATCATTTTGTCTTAATCCCATCATGAACGTTCAAGAATTTACGACCATTAGCGACCATTGTAACACTGGGGTAACGGTAACTGTACACGGAAACACACAAACAATCATGAACGTTGGAGAATTTTGAACGTCAGTTGCGAATTAAGAAACACGTAACGCACTTTAGCCAAACACAATTATCGTATTTTTTACTCATTTAAGGGGTCGCTTTTCAACTACTAAGGACATATAGCGACCATTGTAACACTGGGGTAATGGTAACTGTACACGGAAACACACAAACAATCATGAACGTTCAAGAATTTTGAACGTCAGTTGCGAATTAAAAAACACGTAACACTTTAGCCAAACACAATTCTCGTATTTTTTACTCATTTAAGGGGTCACTTTTGAACTACTAAGGACATATAGCGACCATTGTAACACTGGGGTAACGGTAACTGTACACGGAAACACACAAACAATCATGTAGTTTAAGAATTTTGAACGTCAGTTGTGAATTAAAAAACACGTAACACTCTTTAGCCAAACACAATTTTCGTATTTTTTTACTCAATTAAGGTCGCTTTTCAACTACTAGCGACCAGGCCGGCATTTCACATGTTTGTGTTCGCGCAGTCGGTAAATCGACGCGGACTCTTGGTTGGTCGTATCGGCGCCGTGCGGTACCGTCAGAGCCCCTTCCGCCCCCTTCGCGCCGCCGTTGGCGACGGGTCTACTCGACGCAGGCTTCCTCGCGTTGCGACAGCTTAAAAGGGCACGCGCCCTTGCTGCCTCCACCACCACCACCTCCGCCGTCGCAGCCCTGAGCCGACGGGCAGACAACAGATTTTAGACTATCGATATAGCTCCGTCGCGTTCAGTCGCTGTCTGGAGGAGAATTCAGGCGACTGGCTACTCGAACGGTGAGTTTTTCGTCGTTTCTTCGATCAACGCCAGGCGAATGTCGGAGCAGCGCCCTAGCAAACGAGTTATGGAACGCGCACGATCTTTCTTTCCTTTTGCCTGATTTGTCCTCACCCCTACTTACACACACTTACATGCACTGCACCACCATGCATGTCGGGAGATCAGTTGAGAGCTTAATAGTTTCTGCCGGTACGAGCGGAGAGATACCTTTAGGATAAAACCCCACAAGTCTGCGTGCATGTCGGCACCGGATTTCACGTTCTAGCGGGAGAAGGAATACTACCACCTCCCATTGTAACATGCAATACACTCACGGAACTCATCACTACAATTGTTAAGCCAGGAAACGAAAACACTCATTAATTAATTCTCTCACTCGCTCACTTACCAATTCGCTCAGTCACTAATGCATTCAACTCACTCACTCACTCACTCACTCACTCACTCACTCACTCACTCACTCACTCACTCACTCACTCACTCACTCACTCACTCACTCACTCACTCACTCAACGGACACTGATACAATGCTGATGACAGCGACCTCTGTGGGCGACGAGCAAAGGAGCTGACAGCAATGTAGCGCGTCAAGCTGAACCGATTGCTTAGCTTTGCTTGAGCGTTTCAGGAAACACTTCAGCGCTTGACCGACGTTTTGAAGAGATTAGTTAGCACGTTGCCCTTAAACAATTGAGCTATCTCAATTGCATATTGCTTTTAGCCGTCACTATCATGATCTATAGTGATATTCTAGGAGGCCAGTAATATTTCAGAGATTCGAGAAAATTTGCGTTTAGAGACTCAACCCATAAACACTTTTGAAATAAGGAAATATTTTTAAAAAAATCTTCAGTTAAAAAGGTATATTCCCCGCAGTAATATTCATATGAATAAATGCAATCAGGATATGGTAATTATTTTGAATAAATTACGTAAAATTACAACATCAAAAAAACGTTGACTATGGGATGGGACATCGCCTCCCTTTTGATTCGCCACTGCTTCCAAGTTTCTCCTCACTGTCGTCACTTTTCGCAAAAATTGGTACTATTTGGTGCAATGACGAGATCTTGAAAGCTTTACCACATGGTTTTTCTTGATCTTACTGGTTGTGAGATATGGGTTATAGTTTCATGCACCCCTAGGAGGATGTAGACGTGAGCTGTCTCTCGTGACCCCAAAAAATGTTGCATCATATTTGATGTCCACTCACCTGTAGTTTTGTTCATATCAGTGACGATGTTGTTCTCAACTGGTAGCTTTAATATTTGCCGTTATAATTTTGGTTGTTGAAGTTAATATTGCCGTTAAGAGATTTTTTGTTGCCGTGACTGTAGCTGTTATTGCCATTTTTTTTGTTATTGCTGTTGGTACATTTATTATTGATGGTGCATTTCTTATTGGTTGGTGCATTTCTTATCGACGTTGGTGCATTTCTTATCGACGTTGGTGCATTTCTTATCGACGTTGGTGCATTTCTTATCGACGTTGGTGCATTTCTTATCGACGTTGGTGCATTTCTTATCGACGTTGGTGCATTTCTTATCGACGTTGGTGCATTTCTTATCGACGTTGGTGCATTTCTTATCGATGTTGGTGCATTTGTTATCGACGTTGGTGCATGTGTTATTGACGTTGGTGCATGTTATTGGCTTTGCCACATTTATTAATGCAGTTGCTGATTTACGCGTTGCCTGGCTGTAACCTTGTCGTGGGTCGGCAAGTAGTCGCTGATGCCGTTGCAATATCTGCCAATGGCTGAGTCGTGCGAACGCATTTAAACCCCGGGAAGGGAAGTGGCCCCGGGCCGCGAGCGTGGTGATGGAGCGCGTCCGAACGCGGCGTCCGCGCGGCGTCAGGTGCCAGGTGAGCGGCGGCGCGTCCCCGTCAGGCAGCGCCGAGAGTGCGTCCTGCCTCCCCGCTGTCCCCCCCCCCCGCGCAATTGTTCCACGCGGCGCTGATGTTCATTGGTCCGAACCCGCGTCCCCGACAGCGCTCTCCAGTCGCCTGGCCTCGCCGTACAGATCTCGCATGGACTCAAATCCATGCTTGCGATGGGAAGGTATAGCTGTACCGCGTGGAGAAACGCCTACTGGGCGCGTGATAAATTTCTAATTGAGTCGTTGAAATAATAGTAAGGTATCATGAGCGATGGAAAGATAAATGTGTGTGATCTTAATTCTTGAGAAAATAACGCACGTATTTTTACTTTCTCGTATACGTAGTATAGAGAAAGTTATGTAATGCTACGCGAAAAAAACGGTGTATTTTCGGCGGAAACAATTCATTGCTGGGCTCTGGTAGCGGAAAAGTGCATAACCAGGTGCTAAATTAAGAGAAAAAATCCTCTAGCACGTGGTGTATCCAGAATCCATGTTTTGTGGGTTCCTGATGCCGAAAAACCAATTGGAAACAAAACGTCCGTGTGTCCACACTACTAGCGCCTAAACCACAAATATGATCTTTTCCAAATTGAAGAATCCTATGTCGATCTGGTTCTAGTTCTAGTTGTATTTTTAAATGATCTCAAATATCGCAATGATCTCAATATAAATCGTACGACTTGTAATTGTCCTACGCACGAAATACTCAAATCACGGAGCGATGTGTCAGGCCACTCACGCATAATATAACCAGTACGGGGGACAGCAAAAAGACCGTACTTACAAAGGGGTTTACGGAAATATTGTTCCAAATCCATGTACCTCAGTGGTGAGCAGTTCTGGACTGGAGAAAATGTGAAGAGTGAATGCTTCAATTATATTACACATCTGGGCAATAATGAATTTGCATTGTCAGATGAGCGAATATTCAGGTATTTATATGTAAAATAGATGCTCTACACATTACAGAAGACTATACACATTCAGTGGCATTCTCGGTACCTTTTTTGTTATATTTTCTTTATTTTCTGTTGACGTAACACACGTTAGGATCTCTATGATGTTAGGATGACCGTCTTCTACTGTTAGCTTTTTCTAAAAAATCTTTGCTTGTTTAGCAGCGGAATGGCGGCTATCACCAAGATAATTTTAATCTTACATTAGCTTTGACATCTCCGACGATGTCAGATGTCACAAGCGGGTGTATAAAGACAGGTACGGCAGGCAAATTGTAACCTGATCACTGCAAGATCAGGGACCCTCGTGCTCCCGCGGACCGTTCCGGGAGACAGGCTAGAACGAGAAAGTACGTTCCATACCACCCCATGAATTTACCGCTCGCCGATGTACTGGCAAGGCTTGATCCTCGGACCCTCTCTGCCATCGAAACTGCCGAAAACCAGCGATGCCGGACACTTTTACTAGGTGTATTGTTTGAAAACGCGCGCTTCTCACACAAGCTCCCTTGTCAAACGTCACCGAAGTTTTGCTACCAACATTCTAATTTGAAAGTGGCAAGCACGTGACATGCAAGCTGTCCACCATGCGTTCATTAATATGACTAGTGATGTTGGCACACTGTCGCATTGTATAGAACTATTCGAACCTCTCTACTTTTAGCTCTCTCATCTCCTACTCTTCATCGACTGTCCGCCTCCGTACTTCCGAATATGCTCCCATTCTGTTCCGCGGTTCCCTGAGCTCCTCGCCTGAACAAATATCTTGCTGTTTCCCACTTTAATTTCATTTCACGTGATTAAAAGCATGTGCATGAGATCGGGCAGAATGTGCTTTTCCTAGAACTTTTCATCGGCAAGGTTCTTTGTTAGGGCATCTGTACGTGCATCTACACCCCTTCCCCTCCAGGCGAACCGGCCTGGAAAGATATACAAAAGCGATTCTTAAAATCATCGTTCACTAATCGTTAGGACAACAATTTCAAAGTTATGGGAAGGAGGGAAAAGAGATATTTGAAAATTTTCTTTCGTTAACCGGACAATAAAAAATTGGAATGAGTTATCAGCCTCAGAGAGGGGAATTCAAAACGAAATTTAAACATGCATTATAAATAGTAGTTGTTTTCATGATTGTAACATATCATAATAATTTGGTATTAATTGATTATTGTGTTGTATTAAGTATAAAATTACAAAGTGAATAGACATTTTTGTACTTACAAAATAAGAGCTACCACGAGCTTTTTACGAAAGCAGTAATTATTATTATTATTATTATTATTATTATTATTATTATTATTATTATTATTATTATTATTATTATTATTGTCAAAGTTGGTTCCTCCTTTCCCCACTATTCCATCTTGTCCCTTGTTTCTCAACAACAAATATATTTTTCGTACCCCCATACCTTAATTCTTTCGAACACCATGAACTCGTACTAACCCATTCGTCACTCAGTTGCATCAGTTGTGCTTCTCCACCACGCCGCTTTAGTGCGCGCCGTCCGCCCGCTCTGCGCCACTCCCCCATCCCTACGTATTAACGCGCAGCGGCGAATAGCGGCCCCTGACTTACGAGCGCCGTGTGCAGAGAGACATTCAGAAGGCAGCGCTCTTAAAGCGATCGTAAAAATGTGAATATGGCCACATAAATTAAGTCCCTGCGGAGACGGCTTATTTGCAGTTTAAAAAAAAAAAAACGGAGCGAAAACAAAAGTACGTGCGCGCATTGTTTTATTCCTTTTCCGCTCTCCACTTGTTCTTGCGAAATGTCGGGCTTAGAAGATCAATCTTGGTTGTAACTGCACTGTAAATGCTTCCTTTGAGGACAGTGAACGATCCAGCTTATGTGAAACCGTCGTTTTCCTTATGACGAATCTCGTAACGTCTGCAAACATGTTTCGTGGCGTAATAAGGATTTTTTGGTGTAACCTTTATACTGTGATAAGACAATAACAGGGGAATTACTTTTTAATGATAAAATCAACATTTAGCGTTGGAATATGGCATCGTTTTCAGTCAAAGAATACGCATTGTTAGGACAACGGATCAACAAGAGTTAATATTCCATGCTTGATGGCAGATCGTGATACAAATGGACACGGCCTCGAGCACACGATGTGCAGAAAATGTGAAGAGGGCGTTGGATGGTCGTGATCGTCAGGTAGGACGCGTGAATTCATTCTCTGCAAAAACTTCGTCGTGAGCACACGTAACGATTGGTGAAGTGCGATCGAGTTTTCATCGTACGCTGGGTTTTATGTAGATTATAATAAGCCTGGAATTCTTTAGTTATAAGTTTGAGAGCTTGGCTCGTGTGAATTGTGATATTAAATGGTAAATGGGAATTTTGATTAATACAATGGTGGAAGCTAGGATTAAATAGACTCCTTGTTTCAAGGAGAGATAAATCAGGGTAGCTTCTTAGATGGAAGAATTTTCCAATAATTAGATGAATATAGTCAGTTGCGAGTAGGTGTTTCATACGAAACACAGATAGGGAAAGTTGTGACCGCGTGTTAGATTTGTGGGAATATTAAATATCATTATAGCAATCGTTGAGGATATTCTGAAACATTTTTATTTATGAAAGGACACGAAAATTGGTTCACCAAGGATTCCGGGAACTTCATTCTGTCAGTCAGCCGAGAAGCCAACAATCAAGCTTACGAACATAATTATGAACGGTAGTTTACGAACTATAATCAAACCCGTACGGTGTTTCAATGTTTAAAGTGAAAAAAAATTCACGTAAATTTGACAGAACTGCCATGTGTAAATAAAAAGAACAAATGTTAAATGTTTATTATTGAAAAGGGCTGATAATTCATAGTAGTTGCCACCGATCTAATAATTGATTCCAATTAATAGAACTTCTAGGAATCGTGGTTCTGTATAGAATCTCACGTCCACATGCAACAGGTAAGGAGTGTATGTTGTATATAGAGCCCATCCTTAAAATTGGAAGAAAATTTAAAAAATCAATAATTCTGTTTTAAAATAAGAAATAGATAACTTGTACAAATTTATCACAATACAATATTTTGCATATCACTATTCATTTCACTTTGATGAGTTTCTTTTTCACCGCCAGTAGAAAACGTGCTAATATTTGTCCAAGACCTTGCATTAGTTTTGTATATTTCATTAAATTCCTTTGGTTAAACATTACGTTGGCTTTTATTACTCCTGGCTGTGTTCTGATACAGAATAATAATTATCAGAAGATATTTAGAATACAAATAAAACTTTTTTAAATTTTCTATTTTTTGTAGTGGCAAAACCTTTTTTTTATTATATTACAAAATTTTACATTTATTATAATTTTTGTTTCATATTTGTCTTTTTCTTTTCAGGTAAGTCTCTGGTGCAAAATTCTTCTTTGAAATGGACTTGAGTCAGTCGCGATTGGTGAGTTTACTTATGATGCTTATTATTATAAAGTAGTTTCAAGTTCTGTTTGGCCGAACGTTATTCAGAATGGATTCCAATATACACATCGTCATATAACACAGTAAGTTTAAATATTTGAATTGTAATACAACACCTTACAAAAACAAACATTCAAATATTTGTATTCGATTAGCAATTTTTTTTAGTGAAACGTATACTCGACATTTAAAAAATATATAAGCATTTGAGAAGCCTCTTTAAAATATATTTTCATCAGGAACGGGAAAGGTAATTCTGCGAATGGAAGAGTATTATTTCGAATTTGCGCGAAGCCAATTCGAAGGCTCTCAAGGATGACAAATGCAGCACCTCGATTTTAACTGCAGTTGAATAATCGTCGGACACTCGCGCTTTTTCTCTCTCTCTCTATCGACAGCTGTCCGGTACGAGTTCGATTTAATTAAAAGGCTTCCTGTATAACTTTGTCGCAGAATCTCCGAATTTCTTTGACCCTGGGGTTACACAGAGAGAGATCCACGAACGAGTCGTGTACACGCACTGAACGCATTCCCATTCTGACTGCGCTCTGAGATTTACAACATAAACTGATAGCCATGAGAGATTACTTCAGTATCCTGTTGACGGTTTTATTGCTATATTTATTTTCTTTATAGGCTAATGCTGTGAAAAGTAGAGGTTACTTGCCATATATGATCTGTTTCTTCATTAAATCACGACGAATTTAGTATTTCATGGAGTGTCTGAAATAAGGAGCAACGAGCATGAAACAGCGTGGTAGATGCGTTTCAGAAATGGAATAATGTCGTTTGCAATAATATTAGTGATGTTCCCTTCTCGAAATATTAAAAAATATGTACGATCAGTGTGTGTGTGTGTATTTTCTATTTAGTTGCAATCGCAAAGCGATTGACAGTGGTTCCGCGCTGTCGAAGATTTTTGTATTAGGGTAACAGACTATGATAAAACATCCTCAAACTCTCAAGAAAGGGATGCATTTAGTTAGATAATTCGAATAAAATAGAGCTTGATATTTTTAAAGCAATTAGTCACAGACCCTCATTAAAGAATTACTAGGAAACGACAACATAAATAGTTGTAAATATCCTGTAAGTTCAACGGTCGGTAGTAATAACATTATCAATACATTTATTAGAAGAAATTTGTCGACTTGTAAAAACGACTTTCAGAAATATTATCTTCAAGCTGTTTGAAGATAATCGAAATTTGTGACGTTCAAAATGAATTACGTTGCAATTAGGCGTCATGGAGTTTAGCAAAACATTTGAATGAAATGATATAGAAATAAAATAAACGGATCAGCAAATTTTACAATGACATTTTTATGCTTTCCTAGTTACATATGTTTTCAAAGATTGCAGACCAAAATATAAAAGAAATGAGATGTAGTTTGAATATGTTTTCCGACTCAAATTTTACTGAACATTGTGCATGCAATTCAATATTTACAGCATTTAACAGAATGAGGGCACAAACGTATTCTAATGTTGCTGTGCTTTGTTCTTTGATGCGAACAAATTGCTAATGATGTACTATTAAACATGGTTGAATAAACTATACAATAGTCATAAAACCGAAATAATCAGAATCTACGACAAAAACAGGTAATGAATATTTAGAAACTGATTTTTATGGAAACGAGAGAATGTGCAAAGGGGCATATTATTTTGTGTACAAGCATGAAACAAAACGACAAATACATTTCAACATACGTATCTCAGCTTTGCGTTATTGACTTTACACAGTACAGTTTGATGCTTACCAAACACCGAGTATTTTCTGAATTTCAGAACATAATAGGGGGCGAGTTAAACTAATGTGTAAGAATGAAACTCCAAATATTGCGTCCAAAATTTCGCCTTAATTTAAATTGTTTTAATACTATAATGCTCACAGATCTTGCTTCTTAAATTATATAGGACTTGTGTCGTTCAAAATAAGTTTCGTGTGTGTTATGACTAGGGAACGGACTTTATTGCAAGAAAAAAAGCAAAACATGTACATATATATGTACTTATTTTTTCAAAAATATGTAAGAAAAAATAGGAAATGTGTGAAATAAAAATTCGTTATAATGTTTAAAATTCCATTCTTCAAGCATTTTCCGAGCAGAGTACGTTGCCGATCAGATCTTAACATGGATTCAGAGAGGCTGAATGAAAGTTTTACATCTACAGAAGCAATTAATCCCTAGTTTCATCCGAAACATATAATACTTTCGTATAATATACAATGTTATTTACGAGGAGCCGGCGCTCAAGTGAATAGTAGCGTGTAGCCTGTGATAGAAGGGGGGGTAAGGGGAGCATACGCGACCCCCCCCTCCAAACTCCACAAAAGGGATAAGACAATGATCTGGATTTTTTTTTCGAGTTACGCGTGGGGTCAATGAAACACGAGTAAGCACGCGGTGGAAGTTCCTTCTGCTTCACATACTACTTTCGCTCATCCTTGATTCCGACTACGCTGTTTCCAAGAAGCAGATGGGGGCGGGGGGTTAAGTTTAACAATTAATAGCGATTGTCTGGCGTTAATACAAGCGCATTGCGTGTTTTTTTAAGTATTTCAGTATCTAGGTTAGTTTTCAAGTAATATATATTTCGAACATCAAAAGTGAAATGTTCAGTTTCGACCTATAAATAAATTAAATTGTAACGAAATATGTAGTAATAGGTAAAATATGTAATTATATCAAAATATGTAAAAATATGTGAAATTAAAATGGTTCCAATTAGTTCAGAATGTCGTGTTAAGTGTAAAAATATTAGTGAACGCTGGTATCTTGTCCCTGTAAAAATATGTATTTGCATGAAAATCCGTTCCCTAGTTATGACGTAGGTTTTTCAATCGAACGCATTTGTACCAATCTCAACGTACTGTGGGTTGCATTGTTGGGTTGCCAAAGAGCGAACTTGACAATGGACGCTCTTGTCAAGCTCACAGAGGGGTGCGAGTGAAGGGCGGCTGCGACCGGCAGGGTGCCGCGATGTGGGCCACGGTGTGGGCGGCGACGGCGGGGGTGGCGGTGGTGGTGGTGCAAGGGACGACGCGGGGGCGGTGGCGGGGGCCAGTGTGGGTGGCGGCAGTCGCCCGTGGGTGATGAAGCGATGGCCCGCCGCCCGCCGTGCTCCGCGGGCGGTATTTGTTCAGGGGCTGCCGCTTATCGACGTATCGGGCCCGCGATGAGCGAGGCGGCTGTGGTGGGCGAGGGCAGATGGGCAAGACGAAGGACGACGCGGGCCTCCCGCAGAAATGGAGCGCAGAGCTTGGGAGCCACAGAGGTAGGGGCGCACGGGGGTAGCTCGCTTCGGGCTCTGGTTTAATTGAGGTTCCGATGTTTTCTCATTCAAAACCATAAATAATGTATTTATTGTACCTCTAATTCAAACTAACCGTAATAATGTATGTTGCATGGAGACATGAATTATGTGAAATGTATATTTTTTGCCTTGTGACTTTTGGTTGATATAATATTCTGCCTAGGCATCTTGTTTTCTGTGTGCACCCCTTCAGGAAGAGACTGAATTCATTTCCTAAAAGTGAAATGTTTATAGATTTTAAAGGGATTTTTGAGCAGCCTAGTAAAACATTCAAATTGATATCACAAATTATTTTCTAACAATATTTAATGTAACGCATCTATATGGCGTTGTTGCCGGACGAGCACGGGTCCTAGAATTTAAGAAAGGAAACGGGTCGCGAAGTAAGCAAAGCAAGAAGGCTACGGGTCGAAGTGACGAGTCCTTGGGAATAGGGCTTGCGACCCGGGTGATACTTCTTAAAATATGACTGTAATAAATTAATACCTGGGTAGTCATTAATAATAAATACAGAAGGTTCAATAAAATTTCTCTTATTGCTAATAGTTAGGAAAATGCTTTAAGGTGTTCGTTTGTACTCGTATTTGTATTTAGCCATTATAGGTCCCCTAAAGGGCAAATGGCCTCGGCGCCGTTAGATCCCGGTGTTCTTGTTCGTTCACTCAACCAGGATCTCAAATTCGCTTGACCTTCGTGACTTCGCGTGGTCTACGAATTCGGCCAGTGACACCGGTTCCGTGGTCATGGCCTTTCAGTAGAACCGTACCAGTATTCGCCTGGATGACAGAGGGGAAATCACGAAAACCCTGGTCAGGACGGCCGGCACAGGGACTGAACCCCGCCTCCCGAATACCATGTCAGCGCGCGCTACGCCCTGAGCCACTTCACTAGGTTTTAATGTGTTATAAATAAAATCATTTTTACATTATTGATGTAATGAATTCGATACTCAACATGTGAAGGCGAAAGTTAGATCTGAGGTTAATGGTAGAAATTAAGAAAAGAAATTACGTGTTGAATTACTACGAATTGTTGAAAATATCAGAAACAGGTCGTGACGTCGTTTAGTTGTGAGATCTTGCACGAGAAGACAAAAAATATGCTATTGTTAATTCTCTTTGTGGCTATTGATATGGAACAGAAGTTATTGAAAAGGCAACCGCTCTGTATCGCGCTTGCACTATAGAGCGGCGGTAACTAAACTTCAGGGGCAGTAGAGGAATACTATCTTTTACGTTGGTGTTTGCTAATATTAAAAATGCAAACGAAGAAATCTTTCGCTGGAATGGAATTCTACAAATACGAAAATGGAGATGTTATTCATTGTGCATTGCATTCAAACATTGCCCAAATCGTCTGTTTTATTTCCCCCCTGATTTTGCCAATGCCATTTTCTCCATATAAAAGGCTAGAGAAAACTAAAAACATTCCATCTTTTGATATACAATTTTGTAACAGTTTTGTGGTTGTTTTTTATGTTTTGAATGTGATGTAGTACAATTTTTAAGCAAAGTGGATAATCTGTTCAGAAGGTGTGTTTTGTGAAAAAGAAACTGCTTTTCGTCTGAAGATCATCACGAGTACTACTGTTCGGTACATACCGATAAACAGATTAGTGAATGTATTTTGCTATAAAATGCCATTTTTCTTAAAAAAAAAAACAACTAAATTTTTTCGACACAAAATACATAATAGTATTGACGTATATTAATGATAGTTTATTTGTTCTTCGACTTTCATCCTTCTTCGTCTCATGACTTTCGTGACGGCCTGATTAAAAATTTATCCTAATCATTATATCAATTTTTATCGTTCTTATTTAACCAGTATAAATTTTACACTGAATTTGAATCTCGATAGAATTATTAATCTTTAGATTGTTTGTCACTTATCCCATTTCTTGTCGTCTTTAGAAAGATTATATTTTACGACTTAATTATATAGAGCGTTTACCTTTCCATGCCATTTGAGCACAAGAAAAGTGTCACATCAAATATTCTCATTGTGCAGAAGAATGGTTTTATGCTGAGCGGGCTGTTTATTTCGTGATCAAAGACAAAATGGTTTACTCTACATACCGTCTATTTTGTGAAACATCTTCAAGAAATCTTTAGTTAAAGAGTCAATTTTCGAAACACTTTTTTTCTCACAACTACAACATAGGTTTTGAGACGTCACATCTCTTGAGCACGGACGATAATGAAGGCAAAATGTATTAAAAGAGCCATGTTTCTGGAAGGAAATCTTCGCAGCTTTCGTAAAGTGGCAAGTTTGTCCCTGGCGCAGGGCGGCCACGGCGGATCGAGAGACGACGCGAGGGCGGCGCGCGGCGAGGATCGTTTGCGCCGAAGTCAACGCAGCCCCAGGGAATCGGCCGGGCCCGCCCGACGCGGGGGCGGGGCAGGGCGGGGCGGGGCGCAGTGCCGCAGCGCCCGGGGCGTTGGTGCTGGCACTGGTTCGCTGGCGCGGCCGCCGCCGCCGCCGCCGCCGCCACGTGTGGGGCGAAGACCGCGCCTGGGGCTGCATCCGCCGGAGAGTCGGTTCGTTCGTTGGGCGAGGAGGAGAAGTATGCGGGCAGTGGCGCCGAACGGAGAAGGTCGAAGCACGCGACTGTACGGTCTTTTTCGAGGGTTAGCTTGTAGCATTGGGACTAACAGGCATTACCGTTAACTTCCGTCTCAATTGACTGATTGATTCTTTTTTTCGTGTTTCCGGAAGCGTCAACGTTTTGGCCATTCGGTTCGTAAGGGAATTGCATGAATTTTTTCACGGGAGATGGCGGTGTTCTTTCCCCGTTGGGTGGCAAGATCCCGCGCCGATCATCACGTCGACTTGTGGGGTTTTTCACCATCAAAGTGTCTCCCACGAGCAGGGAACCGCGTCAGCCGGGTAAGCTTCCGGCTGGTCCTCCGACTTGTGTGGTACAGTAGTGCATGTAAGTGTATTTTTAAGTAAGGGGTGAGGACAGAACTAGGACAATGAAGGAAGGATTGCGCGCAGTCCATAGCCCTCTGGTTAAGTGCTGGTCCGGCATTCGCCTTGTGTTGCTCGGAGAAATCAGAGACAATTACAGATCGGAGCAGCCGGCCGCTGGAATTCTCCTCAGACAGTCGCTGAATTCGACCTAGCTATCTAGAGATTGTCGAAAAGCCAGTCTCCATCGGGACTCTAAACGTGCTCAGAGGCAGTGCAGTGACATCAGTTAGGCAGTGAAGTGACCCTGAGCCTACTCAGCCGGTCTCCCACCGGAAACGGTGGCTCAGGCCATCAACTGATGTTACTGCAGTGCCTCTGACCGGGAGGTCCTAGGTTTGAGTCCGACGGCGGCAGGGTTTCCCACTCATGCTTTTCATCTTGGTCGAATTCAGTCGCTGTCTGCAGGAGAATTCTAGCGGCCGGCTGCTCTAATCGGTTGTTTTCCACAGTTTCTGCATTCAATACCAGGCGAATGCCGGAGCAGTATCGTAACAAACGGCGCACACGAACTTTCCTTCCTCTCCCTGGTCCTATCCTCACCCCTTACGGAAACACACTAACATGCACTACACTACCACACATGCCGGGATGCGGGTCGGGGACCTAGAACTTGTCCCGGCTGGGGCGGTGCCCCGCTTGTGGGAGATATCTGGTTGGGGAAATCCCGCTAGTCCACGGTAGGTCGGCGTCGGATCTCGCCATCCAGTGGGGGGAAGATCACAGCCATCTCCCGATGAAAAAACATGCACTATACGTATGGGAATAATGACCTCGGTAGTTGATGTGCCCGGAATCATAATCAATCAATTAATCAACCAATCTTTTAAATTTTAAGATTTCAAATACTGCTTTACTTAATAATTTATGTTCATAATTTTTCGTGGCAAAAAATGTCATTTTTTGTTGCCTAACTCGCAAACAGTTTTATAGTATCGCACAAGGCAATATTATTTAATAGAATATCAAAATAATTAATTTATTTTCCTCGGAAGGGACAGGATCGGTTATCATAACATCCCATTCTTTATCGTGATGCATGTGCTTAACCCAATGGCCATATAGATGAATGATTTCGTGTTTAGGTGATAACTAAGATGTGGTAATAATGATATTGTAGAAATGGTGGAAATAGGGACTGGAGAGAAAAAGAGCGACTCGAGATTATGTGCCACGAGTCCGCTTTATTCTGTACAAATTCTATGTGGTTCGACCGGAAATTGATCTCCGGTCTCGGTGGTGGAAGGCGAGCGGTCTGACCCTACAACCCGTGGTGTGGTAAACAATCAATTGTTGCCACGTGCTTCCGCCGACCTTTCACGTTCTGTCTAAACTACATGCCATCTTGTATTCGTTTGCTTATTGTTTCTGCGATGTATTTACTTGTGGCCATGACTTTGTCAACTGCGAAGGACAAGAGTATCATATACGACATTACTAATACGATAAGAGACCTTGCAAAAAAGAACTCGAACGTGCCAACGCTATAGTGCTGCACAAGTAGCCACACATAGTTATTGGTCAAAAGGTTTTTCGATTTTCACGATATGATTATATATTTTATAAAAATGGAAATATCGTGATATTAACAACAAAATTGTGGTGTCAAAAATTAAAAATAAAAATTCAAATAGTTTGTTACGGTTCTCCTATCAATCATCTGTGTCGTTTTTGAGAAGATTTAAGGGGAGTGCCATTTCATCAGGCAGCATCGGATGATAGTCATCAACCGTCATAAAGTTTCTATAGCTTAACCACGTTAAAAAAAGAAAGTGCACTGTGCGTGCGCACTAAATTTTTTTTATTGACGACTGTGTGCCCCCTTTTCATAACCGTTCAATGTGATGTCGCCACGCGTTCCATATCGGTGACATTTAATGACTTTGGAGCACAATTGCGCCACGCCCACAGGGCGCTAATCGCATGACATGGCGTCAGTTGACCGTTGCGGAGCCCCATTCGTTCTAGTATTCCGTGACCAACTCACCAGCTCGGGCGGGCTGGAGAGGATACGGAGAGCTGGAAGAGAGCATTTCTCTACGCCACGCTAGTCAAGCCTCGAATTTGCTACTATGTAGTACATATCCTTTATTACGATCCTCAGACCACACCCATTTCAGCCATATCAGGGATGGAAGGGTGATGGTTGGTTGTGATCTTAATATTTGAATAATTATTAACTAATGGAATTAGAGTAAGGATTTGCAACGATGCCGGTATCGACTCCTTGGGTGTCAATGAAATTTTAAAGCGGTCAATGAAAATTAAGGGGCTGACTGGGATTCATAGCCGAGTATACTCTGGCGACTTATCATTGAAATCAAGATCAAGTTATCATTGATTATAAAATATATTAATATAAAAGTTGATAATTGCTTTCTGATATTAAACTACAAAATATTCTATAATAATTACAAATTCGCTCTACATTCCTGTATCTCGTTCGTCGTTAGGATGTTAATACCACAAAACATTAAAATTTATAACTGTGTATTTACAACGTTACTCTAACGCGCATGAAAATATGCCCGCAATATGCAATGTTGAGACTTACTAGTCTTACCTTGCAAAGGCTTAGCACAGACCATTCTGTAACCATAGCACAGAAAGGAAGATTAGGAACTACGTTTTTCGGAAGTGGAAATGTCTCCAATGTTTGGTTATCGAAATATTTACAAAAATATACTAGGTATGTGGAGTCTTGGAAGTCGTTTATGTGCACTTCTTTGTTTTATGATTGTTGAATGCTGTTTATTATATTGGAAGTGCAGGGGGATGAAACAAACGATTGTTTTAAAAGGGGTCAATGGTAGAAAAAGGTTGGGGATCCCTGAGTTTATGACAGAAGACAAGTGAAATTTGTGATGAACAATTTTCCCATGCTTTAGCCGGCATTTGAATCCCGGAACCCGGCGTTGGGAGGTAAGTAGTCTGACAACAGCTCGCCCCCATTCAGAAGAGGTAAAAGTGGCATTTTATTTTGCGAGTAGGAATGGTTGCGACACGAAGCCGGTGGGCCGAGTGACGCAATCCTACGAGCAAAATAATAGTACATTATGAAACGATGATATAATGATGGGTATTAATACACTCGAAGTTTTTGATGCTCGCTTGTTCCTAGCTCGTATCGTAATATCACACTCCTGTATTAATATCCATTACAATGAGCTTCATACGGTACTTATCATTTGACTTTTATAAGTTAAACTTTGTCATTGAATTGTTTCGTGGCAGTTGACATATAGGATTCAGCCAAGGCCTTCATCCCTACCCTCGCATGCTGCCTTACCCAGCATACTGCATGACTGTGGTTATCAGTCCCCCTGCGAGGGAGTACTGCGCTAGTCAATTAGGATCAAAGTGAAATTACGATCCAGTTTATTTTAAATAATATTCCAGGAAAAAAATACTAACAATAGAAGAATTTAAAACCGACCAGAATAATTTAATATCAAATGCAATTTTAATGTACACAATTGAACGAAACATTTACTAGAACGATTCTCAAATGATGAATGAAGTGTCAATACTTGGTTTGTTAACTTCTCTGTGATTGGTCAAGAACCTGTATCATACTGAAATATGTATTGTAATGAGAATCGTTATGCAACTGATTGCAACCAACAAATGACAGTATTATACAATGGGAGTAGAAAAAATCTCTTTTAACACGGTGGGCGAGTGAAATGTTTGACGAGAGGGTGGGAGGAGAGACGGGAAGGAGGCCTTGGTGGTGGAAGGGGTCGGGGTGAGGTTAGATGCGGTGTCCGTGCAGTAACACCACATGTGCCATACACTATTATTAAACTGTCCTACTGACTTTCATCTTCAAGTATAGAAATTACTTAATTGGGCATTATTCTTTGTTATGTAGTAGTTCATGTGCTCAGATGAAAGTGTGTTGTTTTCTTTTTGTTGTATTCACAATTTTATCTGAATATGTGAACATTGTCTCACTTTCAGTAGTAGTGCTAAAAATTGAACTTTTAGCATGCTGTGCTTGCCCTAAAAATATCCGCTTTGACTAATGGTGTCTAAAATAATAATATACGCAACATGGGCGTTATAAAGGTTCTAATGATCGAGCGGCGACAAAATGCCCGAGGGTCTTTGGTAAAGGGATTTTTTACCCCCGAGATCATTAGAACCAGTTAACACATGTGGTAGATTCATTACTTTATTTTTTACATGTATTTTATTGATTCACTTATTAACTAGATGTTAACTTGACTTGATTTGTCTTTTCGTATTTCCCTCCCATAATTCCCTTTCTTAATTCCCTGCGTAAGAGAACATGTAGCATCATTCAACTGGTTTGATATTTCCCTCGTAACCACGATCCTTTCGATTCAGGTAAGTTTTGCGTCGTATATCGAGGTCAGTATCGAATGCAATAACAAGCTATAACGTTTCACAAAAAAAAAACAAAAAAACGTGCCAGTAAAACGGTATTTGGTGTACATCGTGCAAGAGGAACTTTTAGATCTGAACCGCGTTGACAACAAAACCATTCATTGCGCACGCGCTAAAAGCAGCAGTCCCCCGGACAGCTGGGTGGTGAACCGCAGTATCGAATGCTGTGGTGGACTCGCGTAGTGTCTCCACGAAGTTTCCCGCACGCAGCCCACACCGTCCGCGGGCTTTCACCGTTGCTTGGCGGTAATTTTTCAATCAACGCGAGCGAGAGGTATTTAGACAAGGTCGCCTCTAATTCTATTGCAGGGCTGATGAGGCACGGTGGCTGGCTGGCTGGCTGGCCGCCAGGGGCCACCGGACGCGCTCCGCCCCCGCCCCCACCCCCGCCCTCGCCCCCGCGCCCGCCCGCGGCGTGGTGCGTCGCGTTGCTCGCCGCCGCCGCCGCGATTATAAATATGTTGTCATGGAGCGATCGCGCCGACCGAAAGCCACCGCGGGCGGGAGGCGCGTCGGAATTCGCGGCAACGGGGTGGATAAGGGGGGAGTGGGAGGTGGCTGGAATGAAGGCGGTGCGTGGGTTGGGGCACTGAGGATTCGTAGCGGGAGTTGTGGTGGTGAGGCGTTGGCGGAGGTTGTGGCTGGAATGGGAACAGGGAACGGAGGCGGATAGGAGGCTGGAAGCGCGTTGCGGTGACAGTGAATGTTGTGGTGAAGGCTGAGTGACGGTGACGGATGTGGTGACGGTGACGGATGTGGTGACGGTGACGGATGTGGTGACGGTGATCGTTGGTATGACTGAGATTGGGGCACTGACATGCACAGTATGAGAGATGCACAGGGACTCGCTGGTGATAACATTGCTGGTGGTGGAGGCTGGGGAGCCGTGTGGAGTGTCAGGAAAAGGCAGGTCCCGAGGCAGGGGATTATCGGTGGTAGGGAAACCACAAGAGCGAGAACGGAAAGGGAAACAGACGACGAGTCAGAGCTGACAGCAGTGTTAGTGACAGGGTTATGGCGGTGACGAATGATCAGTGATGTGGTAGCGGAGATCACGGAGATGACCGTAGCGATCCCAGAGTCTCTACCTCCAGAAGTGTGGTGGTAGGGGCGGTGGCGGTGCGAAGGCAACGGAAATGGTTCGGAGGTGATGGAACCTTTGCTGGTGCGAGAGGGGGCGAAGGAAGAACTGTGAGGGTTGTTGCGGTGGGTGAGGGCAGCGTTAGAACAGAGGGCGAGAGGAGAGTCGTGGATGATGGTGGAAGGGGTCGGGGTGGGGATTGATGCGGAGTCCGTCCAGTAGCGCAGCCGTGTTAATTTGTGGAGTTCATAAACAGCGAATTGGATGCGCGCCACAGCCATAGAGAGCGGTTAGTGTGTCCTGACTGCGGTTAAAGTGTACACAAAAAAGCGCAGCGTAGAGATATGGGGGCGCGGAGCAGCCGAAAGTGGCGCCCCTTAAAGAGCGCTGGCCGACAGACGCGGACGCCCTCCCGCCACTGTTCACGAGCGTCCCCGCCTCCCCTCCTCCTAGTCATGTATCTCTTCCTTGTCCCGCTTGATCTGTTTGTCCTAGAGTTTCTTGACCTCGTTCTTCTTTTCCTCATTTTTCTTCTTTTTCTCCCCCTTCTTCATCCCTGCTTCTCCTCATCCTCATTCTACTCCTCTCCTCGTCCTTCCTCTCTTTCCTCTTCTCCTCCTCCTTCCTACTCTCCTTCTTATTCTTCTCTCTCTTCTTTGTTATTTTCCTCCGCCGTTTTCTTCTTAAACTCCATATCCTTCCCCGTCTTATTCTCCTCATTCTTTTTCTTCTTCTCCTTCTCCTCCTCCTCCTCCTCCTCTTCCATCTCCTCCTATTCCTTCTCCTCTTACTTCTCCTCCTCCGCTTCCTTCTTCTCCTTCCTTCTTCTTCTCCTCTTTCTTCATCTTCTTCTCCTCCTCTTTCTTTATCTTCTTCTCCTCCTTCTTTCTTCATCTTCTTCTCCTCTTTCTTCATCTTCTTCTATCTTCTTCTCCTCCTTCATTCTTCTCCTCTTTCTTCATCCTCCTCTTTCTTCATCGTCTTCTCCTCTTTCTTCATCGTCTCTCCTCTTTCTTCATCTCTTCTCCTCTTCTTCATCTCTCTCTCTTTCTTCTTCTTCTCTCCTCCTCTTTCTTCATCTCTTCTTCTCCTCTCTTCATCTTCTCTCCTCCTCGCCTTTCTTCATCGTCTTCTCCTTCTCCTTCTCCTCCTCGCCTTTCTTCATCGTCTTCTCCTTCTCCTTCTCCTCCTCGCCTTTCTTCATCGTCTTCTCCTCCTCCTCCTCTTCCTTTTCCTCCTTCGTCTAATTATTTGGACCTTCTTGATCTGCTCCTCTTCTTTCTCCTCATTCTCCTGCTTCGTTCTCGATGTCCTCCTGCTGCCTCCCCCTGGCGCTTGGTCGTGGTCGTCTGTTGGCGCGAGTGCGCCGCCGCTGCCCCCATTAAGTGCCTGCCGGTCCGCAGCCTGACTGGAGCAGACGGCGCGCGTCCGCGGGCGCTGGCCCTCCCCCTCCCCCTCGCCCTCCTTCTCTCGCCACCCTCCCCGTCGCAGGCGGCGGTTCCTCGCTTGGCGCTCCCCTGCCGCTATGGCGCTTCCCTGTCTGTGCCCAGGAAGGGAGAAGTGGAAATGTCTCGTCTCAACCGAGTTCAATAACATAAGCGTTTTCTGCCCCCATTGTGTAATTTCTACTAGATGACTGCAGCTGGTTGCCTAATGACAGACCTTACTGTACCCCTTCTTTATAGTACAGATGTTTGACCAATCACTCAGAAGTTTATAGTAGAGAAGTAATCTGAAATGTATTCGAGATTGATGTACAGAATGTATTTACGTTCAATAGCCATAAAATCGCTCACTAAATTTGCTACCTTGAAAATGTACAGTAAATGTACCACCAAATTTCTTTCTCATTTATAGGGGAAGATGAAGGTTGATGAATACCACAGCATACGCTAATGGAGTTCCCCTGGAAACATTCGAAAGTAGCTTTCGCTAAAGGACAACTACACGAACATGACGATACAAAAAACTCAGTAAATTAGTGTTTTTATATCTAATTAATAAACTATTCTACCAACTTTAACTGAATAAAATTTTAATTATACAAACCTAATATCTAATGTGTAATACAAGAATTTCGATTCCCTATTTCTCCAATAAATATTCAATTCAATTAATGCTTGTGCATTTGAAGGATTTTAAAAAGAACTTGACCTCGCGGTATTACTCACAGCAATTAACTTGAATTCTCAACGTCGTAATATTTTCCTTTATACTCTTCGTATTAAATCCACTGCAATTCTTCCATTTACTGTTTATGAAACTATATTCTCCCCCCCCCAATGCTGCTATAATATGAATCTACCACGCGGTCCGCATACATGCACCATATCTGGTATGATCAGAAATCTCGATCTCTGATATGTAAAGCAAACGAGCGACTTTTCCAATAATTGTTTAATTTTTCTACCGAGTAGTGCATTTGAAGCCATGGAAACCTTCCGGATATCCAGTGATGCACGAGTGACATCTTGTGTTTCTGTCTATAGATTTTCAGCCAAGTCTTCACTTGTCGTTACTGGTCGCCCTGCAACCAATGCTTCCATGATGTCCATGCACATACTTAACAATTTGACACATTTTAGTAAGTTAATTTCTTCTATGAACTATCACGTATTGTGATTTGTAATAGGATAGACTTCTTCTGAAAAGTATTCTGCAAAAATGGACGTTGTTTACAATAACCAAACAATCAATTCGGAAATTGAGTGTATCATCTTATGAAAACAGGATTTACTGGTTTGTAGATAGCTTTCAGTAGCAGCGAATATTATTTTGCTCCTTGTAAGCGTTAATTCAGAATGATGTCATGAATCGGATTCTACCACTTCATTAAAGCAAACTGGTTAATTTTCTAATTGAAATTAAAAATGCGCGTAAGCACGTATGCACGTGTGCGCCCGCAATCGATGAGCCAATTCCGCAATCAAATGTAAGCGTTTCGCGCAATGTGCACTGCCTGCTTAGCTCAACGCCACAATCTCATCACGGAAGAATCCGCGCATGCGTTTTACGATCTGTGTATTGGCGCGGAGCACGTCGCAACGCAATCAGCGCCGTTGTCGCTCTATCGGTCGAAAATAGAAATTCCGGCTGGCGCGGGATGACGAGTGGAATTAATTAGTTTCGCCCGCCGCGCCGCCGCGCGCTTCGACAGCTGAGCGACGCCGCGCGGCAATGGAGGCGACGAGGCGTCGCGACGCTCGCAGCCGCATTGTGCATTTCTGGTCGGTCGCTCAGACGCGCTTGCAGAGGAGGTTCTACACAGGTGCATAGCTTCATGTAACACCCACGAAAAGTGAAGGAAGACTTAAAGGAGGTTCTACACAAGTGCATACCCTCGAAAGTGAAGGGGGTCTTGTAGAGGTGCATAGCTTCATGCAACACCTACGAAAAGTGAAGGGGGACTTGCAGATGAGGTTCTACACAGGTGTATAGCTTCATGTAATACCTACGAAAAGTGAAGGGGGATTTGCAGAGGAGGTTTTACACAGGTGCATAGCTTCATGCAACACTCACGAAACGTGAAGGGGGATTTGCAGAGGAGGTTCTACACAGGTGCATAGCTTCATTCAATACACACGAAAAGTGAAGGGGGACTTGCAGAGGAGGTTCTACGCAGGTGCATAGCTTCATGCAACACCCACGAAAAGTGAAGGAGGACTTGCAGAGGAGGTTCTACACAGGTGCATAGCTTCATGCAACACTCACGAAAAGTGAAGGGAGACTTGAAGGAGGTTCTACACAGGTGCATAGCTTCATGTAACATCCACGAAAAGTGAAGGGAGACTTGAAGGAGGTTCTACACAGGTGCAACCCTTTGTGGGTCTTGGATTTCAGGACTATATCGTTCCATTTTTCCTGTCGAGTCACTCGTCACTTTCAGTCATTAACTCTTATCTGCCTGAATTATTTTAAAAAATCATTTCACTATTGTGTAATTAAAAAAAATAATGTTTTTACAAAATTCTGAAATGCACATGGTGACATCTTTTAGAATGTTATGAAAAACACTGTAAGTTCTAATTGCATTACTGCAACATTTTATCGAAATCTACGCCATTTTTTGCATAATGTCCATTCCATTTTTTAGCCTACTACTACGCATTCTTTGGTATGACCTGTTCATTTTATTTGCTGGGCTATAATAAATCATATTATATCTTCACCGTTTATTAGATTCTCAATTTCTTGGTTACCATCACCTCTTAAAAAGATGAATTCGTCGGAAATACGATTTGCACAGTAAAAGACACTATTAATGTGATCTAAGTAACAATTTAAATTCGACATAGATTTAATAATTTAAATTCTACAATGTAATTGTTACGCCGACCGGGAATCAAACCCGCGTCTCCTCGTTTTCATCGAATTGCTCTAAACAATTGCGCATCCGAGGCAACTCCATTAAATTGGGTTAAGATTACTGTGAGCATCATACGAGCATTTTGTATGTATTTACGTATCACAAAGGTTATAGTGGTAAAAAAGTGTCAAAAACAGATAAATCGTTAGGCCTAAGAAACTGTTCAAAGAGTTAGTTTCCTCGGTTACTTAATTGTTAGAGCAACTAGGAGTAGATCCGAAGATCTTAGTTAGATTTCTTGTCTGGATGACTTATACCTTGAACGTAGCCATATAAATTACTAGGAATAATCTGGCTAGTATTATGATTTAGTTATTAAATTTACCATGTTTGTATTTAATTGGTGAACCGATACGACAATACCGGTGTTCACATTTCTGATGCTACAGAAACTCGTTCAAAAGACTTCTTTGGAACCACTACGGCTAGCTGCGGGGCGTGGTTCAATCAGCGATTTTCTGAGCGGTTCACTCCGGGAAGTGTACTTCCAGATTTCCGTTTTTTTCATCGTGGCAATTGTCTCTGCTCTTTCTTCATTCTCAAGATCATTTCCGCAACCAGGATTTTTCTGTGGGGGTGAGTGGCCATAGATGTTGCGTCTAGCCGATTTGATGTTTACTTATAAATACATTTTCATTTATACTGTATTTAATATTTATTTTTATTTGTTGGAGTATAGTTATTTATCCCGTATTCAACCGAATGTGGTTCTACTTTTCAGCAGAAAAGAGGTCTGTGATTTTCGAAACGTATACACCCTTTTTGGTTGTATTTAGCTTTCTTCCTTCGGAAACGCCATTTTAGGCATACTCTGAATGTTTAAACGAAAGTTCTAACGCTTCGCTAATGTTAGCAGGGGTAAAATTGTAATGATTCGCTATCGAACAAACGTAACACGAAAGAGAAAGCTCCGATTACTTCGTCGATGAGTTCAGTGCGACAGAGGATTCCGCTGCGAACCGCTCGATGTTTAACATCCAGTGGGAGGCTTAGCGGGGCGATTGGGCGGAGGCTGCTCAGTTAATTTGTTCTGCGCCACCGAGAGAAACCGTTTTCATTAGCACTGATTGAACATATATACGGTGCAAATTATGTTGCAGTATTCAAGCGTTATGTTGAACACATAATGAAACGGTTTATAACTTAAAAACCACGCTACATGTTTTGAAATTCAGTGGACATGCTTTAGCTTTCAAAATACCATGATAGAATGATGCTGTCTAAAACTATCTGGGAACGAATGTCAGCATGTAATTGAAACATTTAATTATCCAGCCAGTAAGGAGTTTAATCTATTTCTTAGATTAATTTCTATAAAACATGTATTTCCGTTGAAATATCAAATTAGAATTTCCGCAACATTACATTACTTTCTTTATACTTTGTTACTTTCTCTATATTACATTGTCTTACAACTTTATACTTTGTCTATACTATATTCCTTTCTCTATTCTCGTATGTATATTACTCCGTATATAGGTATGGATACAAGAAGCTAAAAAAAAACTGTAAGACGCACATGAAAATACTCGCTCATCGCTCATTTAATGAGCGGGTTCCTTTAACATCATTATTGTCCTTCGCGTGAACAGCAGGCAAGGAAAAAAGGCCTTGGCTGCGCGTCGGTCGTCGCACCGGCACGAAGGCGGTTCGGCGCCGTCGATGAGGGATGGAGGGGTTGGATCGCCGGGGGTGGGGAGGGGAGGGGAGGGGAAGGAAGGGGTGGGTGGCGGGTGCGTAAGCGGATTACGCCGCTACAGGGCGCCGTCGTCGCGCCGCGCCGCCAGAGGTCGCCCGGGGCGGCCTTAATTTGTCGCGTTTGATAAACTGGGGATCGGCCGCGCCTTCGCCACCGCCGTCGCTCCAGCGAGCGCTGCCTTTGCCGCCGCCTTCTAAGGACGGAGCGAGTTGGAGGGAAAGTAGAGAGCAGGCATGTCAAGGTCGCGCTTAAGGTAACCAGCTCACTAGAGCACGAGGGCACTGCACCGGGAGCGGTAGCTCAGTGCATCAACTGATGTCACTCCAGCGCCTCTGACCGGGAAGTTCTAAGTTCGAGTCCTGACGGCGGTAGGATTTTCGACACTGGCTTTTCAGCTAGGTCGCATTCAGTCGCTGTCTGGAGGAAAATTCTAGCGGCTGGCTGCTCTGACCGGTAGCTTTCCGTGGTTTCTCCGATCAACACCAGGCAAATGCCGGAGCAGTAACCCAACAAACGGGCCCCGGACCGCGCGCGATATGTCTTTCCTCTTCCTTGTTCTATCCTCTCCCTTAACATACACACAGACACACACTAACATGCACCACACTACCACATACTCCGGGAGACCGGTCGGGAGCTTAGAGCTTGTCTCGGCTGGGGCGGTGCCCCGCTGGTGGGAGAGTCCTGGTTAGGGGGAAACCCCATACGGGACTAATTTCGAAAGCAGTTGACACGCCCGGAAACACGAAAAAATCAATCAATCGAGGGCACTGCGTCCAGAGAAATTGTCGTGATATTTAAAAGTAAGGGTTGTAAAAATAGTCCCTGAGTGGCGGTACGGCACTGGGTATCTGGGAGAAGTTACTTGACAGTTATTGCCACACTTTTTCTATATTAATTCCCATATTCTCTTTAAAGCAAGCACGAACAGATCCATTAAAATGAAATAATATATCAGTCAGATTTCAAATTCTCAATTTTGAGTAAAATTAAACATTTTGAATCGGAAGTATCTTGATTTTGTTATCGTGTTTACTTAAGAGTGATATAATAGCATTAACGTTGGTTTAGGAGCTTTAATAGACATAGATTCTTGGTAAATGCGCTGTCCGTCCGTAAGCGAGAATTGTTAACTTAAAGGTACTTGTTAGGTTATTTCACAATATTGCTAAATGCAATAAATATTTGAATGATCTAAATACAAAATAACGAAAGCAAGGAAAGAAATGGCCATTCAAACAAATTCCTACCCCGTGGCAAAAATATTCATATAATGCTGAATTTAAAAAGAAAATAAACACGAAATAGTTATAAATAGTAAACAATATAATCATAATTCAAATATCGTTTGTTTGATAGAACAAATAGGTCAAAAATATTTTCCCATGAATTCCTCTCCGGGCGCCGATTAGCTTACATATGCAAATCCCTTTCTAGACTTGAAGTGGAAAGGATAGTACAGTCAGGGGAAGTTGCCCGTGATCTGTAGTAGCGCCGGACTTCCCAGGCGGGCAAGTAGCTCGTGTGGGTACGTGGTATAGAGCAAGCATGTTAAAGTCGCGGGCATGGTAACTAGCTTATTTGTTTTTGTTTGAATGGTGATTCCGGACGCGTCAACAAGGTATTTAGTCCCGAAAGTGTAATACATGTTCCTATCGCGGGAAGAGGTGTTGCTCCTGCCCCGCTCCTGCACAGATGTACACATCAGTTTACAGGGTTTTACTCAACAAGGTATCTCCACCAGTGTGGCATCGCCCCAACCAGGGCAAGTTCTAAGTTCCCGACTGGTCTCCCAACAAGTGTGGTAGTGTAGTGCATCTGAGAGTAATTAAAGGGTGAGGATGGGATACGAACGAAGATGGAAATATCACGCGCGGTCTGTGGCCCGTTTGTTAAGATACTACTCCGGCATTCGCCTAATCTTGGATGAAAAAAACACGGAAAACTACCGACCAGAGCTGTCTGACAGTAGAATTTTCCTCCAGACAGCGAGAGAACTCGAGTCAGCTGTCAAGCTCGTCTAAAAAGATATTGCGACCGTTGGGGCTCTAACCCTAGGACCTCACGGTCAGAGGCACTGTAGTAACGTCAGTGATGTCGAGAGTCACCTTTGTCGGTTAGCTTACTTGAGATTGCGGGCTTTGTGTCCAGAGCAACTGGCGCGAGATTTAAAAGTAAGGGCTGCAGATCGTGCCGGGGTGGCAGCGCATCAGAGGATACATAGCTCTTGACACATCTTCTGGAGAAGTCAGTTGCCCCAAATTTAGCTATAATTCCTATTTCCTCTACTGAAACAAAGAAACGCTCTATTAAAATGTACCGGCAAAGATGACTCAAGGTATTAACTGATGTCACAGCAGTGCCTCTGACTGGGATGTCCTAAGGTTCGAGTCCCAACGGCGACAGGATTTTCGACAATAGCTAGACAGTTAGGTCGAGTTCTCCCGTTGCCTGGAGGAGAATTTTAGTGGCCGACTGCTCTGATTGGTAGTTTCCCGTGGTTTCTCCATTGCGGGATTTTTCGTTTCCAGGTATCTTCCCCAGTCGGGCACCATCCCAGTTGGAAAAAGTATTTGTGTATATATGCGTAAGGAAAGAGGATGAGGTCAAGATGAGGACGGGAAGATCGTGCCTGGTCGGCGCAGGTGTAACAAATGCCAACGTGAAAAAATATGGAGTGGGTTTTTCAAGCAGAAAGAGAAGAAAAAGTCATTTACAAAATGGATTTGGTGATAGTCTATTACAGAGTTACACAGGGTACACATACTTCTAAATTTTTTTTCTATCCCTTCTAAGAATAAACGCCGGAACGACCTAAATCAATAAATTTCTGTTCAGTATTTTCGTATATTGTCCAGTGTCTAAATTTTAATTGTTTAGCTACACAGATATTCGAATCACGCCTCTCTGTGTAACTCTGCGAATATAACGCCAATTACTCCTTTCGCAGAACGTGGTAAAATGTTCATTTCGTCATTTCTAAAGGTCGTTGTTGTTGACGTCTGATACCTGAAACGCTCCGCTGCTTTAGTGTTTGCCACTTTAATCGCCCCCGTCAAAATCACCGCCGAATGGTCAGTCACCAGTTTATTCCTAATTGCTTTGATGTCACCGTTACAGCTGAAACCTCTATTAGTTATTGCAACCAATTCCACGTTTATGTTCGAGGTTGTAACGAATGCATTATACATTTTTCACTCGCATGAATGTCTAATAAATTTGTTGCAACACAATTGTGAGATTTATTCGAAATGAAAACTGACTTATTGATTGAGCTCTCGATCGTCGTTTCATTACAATGAGATAATATACATTTCCTCGCATACATGTGCTGCATCTCGTAATTTGCCACACAGATTTTGTTCCAAAGCAATAATTTGGCGCACTTGAGTTAGGAAGTGATTCTTTACCGCAATTTTTTTCCACCAATGAAAACACTTCTTTTTTTCTAAGTTAGAATGGAATTGGTGGTGCAATATATTGTTTTTAGATAGCTGCCACTAAAAGCGGTTACTTTTAGTGCATGCTAAATATGCTAACAGTACGTTTATGTTCAAATGTTCAGATAAAACTGTAAATACAACAAAGAAAACAAAATACGATCGTCTGATCGCTTCAGCTACTAACCCTAATGTAACAATGATTCTTATACTTGAATGAAAATAAAATGAAATCCAGAAAGGCTGTCTGAAACGTAGTGTATGTCACACATACTAAAAGTGATTTTATTTTGCTCGTCCTATAGGTCTCAATGCCACTTTTATCATATGTATCATAAGAATTTCTCCTAAAACCTCGCGGTCTGTGTATCACTTGCACCAGCGTTAAGTCGCGATCGCTGAAGGCTGGGACGAGATCTGGACGGATGTAGTGGACTTGGCTTTCGCCGACCGCCGCACAGTGGGGCCGGAGAAGGGGAAAGTTGGCAAAAAGTCCAAAATCAGAATATAATTCAGAAGCTCCATTTGACATGAAAGGGATAGCAAAATGTCTCCTTCATCGTTCCCCGATCAGGAAAGGAAGGGGCAATCACGCCACTCCATTCATTGCAAGTTTGGACTTACACGAGTTATCGCTCTCGCAATGTGAAGAGAAGTGTGTTTTTTGGATGAAAATAATTTTGCTCTCTCGACTGCGCAGTATCGTACGTGCTATGGGTGCAATACCTGGAGATATATACTTTAAATCTGTATTTCTAAAAAAATATTCCTTGAATAATAATTTAGTAATTCCAAGTAGAAACTTCACGTGTCACAATGCTATTAAATTTTTAAATCCGGTTTTTAGTATTGTCTTTTAGTTCCCTTCCGGGCGTTTCCGGGCTATGATATTAACTGAATATGATTCTGGAATTCATCTAGTTTTCAAAACATTAATCAAAGTGTGCCCATGTTTGCCCCATTTTGCGTTTAGGTACTTTGTTTATGATGTACATATAATTTTGTTGGCCTTTCTACCTGCAACATTAATTTTTTTATTTTTCCTTCATGATCTGGTACTGATATTTTATATTGCTCTTTATTAACAAGGAGGGATCTGTATGGTGTTATTAAACACAGTAAAAAACACAAAAAGTGCTACCCGGAAGAAAAAAACAGTGTCTTGCAGGTTGTTAATTGCATCTCACCCACTGATTTCACAAATGCAATACAGAAAAATTATCACAAAAGCGCAATGTAAAAGTTACATCAAAGTTAAGGGCTTCAAGTACAAATTCACTTCCTGAAGAAGAATCACATGAGAAAAATTCTGACTTTAAGGCTAGGTAAATAAATTTTTAAATATTAAACAATTAAATAGGTCATTATTTGATAATAAAATGTGTTTTTATTGCCAAAAATTCCGAAAAACGCTTAAAAATACTGTAACGAATATTGCGTCATATGCCGGCGGCCACCACGACCTACCTGTATGCGCGGATTGCGTCATCGGCCGGCGGCCCTCGAACTAGCTAGTCCCAGAGTGTTCTGACGCTAATCACAACGTCCAGAAAATTCTCGACGGCGCCCGCCGAGTATAAATATACGGTGGCCGGCGACCGCGAGTGAGTCTTAAGTCTGAAGTGGAAGCTGAGCTGTGAGGTGTGTGCATCGCGGTGAATAGCAGTGCAGTGATTGTGCTCAGTGAAGTGAACCGTGGCCGGCGCCGTGAACTGTAGTCAGAGCAGTGGGCTGTAGCAAGTGCATCGAACTGTGGTCAGTGCGAGAGTGCAAGAGAAGTGAACAGTGTGAATAATCAAGAGAAGTGCAGTGTAAATAAATAATCAAGAGAAGTGCAGTGTAAATAAATCAAGAGGAGTGCGCCGTGTAAAGAATAATCAAGTGAAGATTATCTGTACATAAATCAAGTGTTTTGAGTGATTGTGTTAAGAAACAAAATAAACGTTTTTGTTAAAATAATATCAGAGTTTTAATTCACCACATATAATCGTAACAATACTTTTCGCCAACTTTTCCACTCTCTGGCCCCACTGTGCGGCGTTTCGCTCAGGTCCTCTCGCATTTTTTGCCCCGCGCGGAGCAGAGAAATGGGGTGGGGATTAGGGTTTTTTTTTTAAAAATTATGTTTATTGTTCTATTGGTGGTTACATGGTTCAGTATTTTCACACTCTTTCACATGTTTTTTGTGTGGCTTATAACTAAACTAATCTAAAACTATGTCTAATGTATCTGCTACTCAGGTGTAGGATGCTCATTGAGTACCTACGCTTAGTTTACATCTGTGAATATTTTTAGGAAGGCATGTATCGGGTGTCTATTACGGATTCGGGTCGGAAAATCGTTCAGAGTGGCTAGGTTGTAATGGGCTATTTGGTTTATGGAGGATATATTTGAATAGAAGTTGTTCGAGAGATGAGCTATGGGGTGGTTGATGGATGGTAGTTGTAGTTCTCTATGGAGTTGATCATTAGAAATGAACCATGGGGCGTGGGTGGCTAATCTTAAATATTTATTTTGGATTATCTGGATTTGATTTATGTTTGTCTGTGAGGCGTTTGTCCAAATGGGGCAGGCATACAACATTAGAGGTCTGATTATTGTTTTATAAAGGGTTATGGCATTGTTTAAGGAGAGTTTGCTTTTGTGATTTAGTAATGGCTTTAGCTGTATTAATTTAATTTTTGCCTGTTGAATTTTCGTTGCTATGTGTGTTTTCCAGGTTAATCTTGTATCGAAGTTTAGACCTAAATATTTAACGGTTTGGTTGTATGGTGTCCAGGGGATTACATTGTTATTAACTTGGAGTGGAGTGGGGGTGGCGAATGTTCTAAGAGAGAATATTTTGGCTGTTGATTTGGATGGGTTGAGCTTGATTTTCCATTTTAGGGACCAATCTTCCATGCTTTTTAAATGCAGTTGAATTTTATTACAGATTTGATTTAATGAATGGTTGGACATGAATATGGCAGTATCGTCAGCAAATTGTGCGATATGTGTGTATGGAGAGGTAGGTAAATCGAATGTGTATAGGTTGAAAAGGGTGGGTGAGAGGGGGGATCCTTGGGGAAGTCCTGCTTTTATTTTGCGGGGATTGGAAACGTGCTTTTCTATTGTTACTGTAAATGTTCTGTCTGCTATAAAGTTTTTAATGATTTGTAGTAGGTAATTTGGAGTTCCTATGGTTTTTAGCTTATATATTAGGCCTGGGTGCCAAACTCTGTCGAACGCCTGTGAAATATCTAGAAAGGTGGCTATAGTGTGTTGTTTGTTCTGGAAGGCAGTATGGATGTGTTCGGATATTCTAAGTAGTTGGTGTGAGGTGGATAATTTATTGGTGAAGCCAAATTGGTGTTTCGGTATGGTCTGTGTTATGTTTAGGTGTTTATTTAATCTTTTTAGTATTATTTTTTCTAGGATCTTTGATAGTGACGGGAGGAGACTGATTGGTCTATAGCTTTCGGTATGGTTATGATTTTTATGGGGTTTGGGTACGGGGATTATGTTCGAATTTTTCCATATTATTGGATAGTATCCTGTTCTAAGAATTGAATTATATATATTATTGATGTAGGCTATTGTGGGGTTAGGCAAGTTTTTTAACATAATATTGCTTATTTTATCGTGGCCAGGAGCTTTTTTAAGAGGGAGATTTTTGATGATGTGCTTAATTTCATTTGGGGAACTGTATTTTATTCTATGTGGAATATTATAATTGGGTGCTGATGCTACTTGTGTTATTTCCATGTGAGCTGAATGTGTTGGAGTACTGTTAGGAGTGAACGATTGCTCAAAGTAATCAGCCAAGGCTTCTGCTTTCTCTATTGGTGAATATTTTTTACCTGATGGTGTGTTTAGAAGTGGTATGGTTGTTTTCTTTTTTAGGATATTTTTGGTGAACTGCCAAAGCGAATTGTTTGATGTGCTCAATGATTGTATTAAATTGTCATAAGTTGAGTGGTTAAAATCTATTATTGCTCTTTTAGTAAGTGTAGTTAGTAAGTTGAGTTCTTTTTTAATGTGAGGCGATTTTGTTACACTCCAAAGTCTTCTGGTTTTATTTTTAGTTTTGATTAAGTTTAGAATGGACTCAGGTAGTTTTGTGTTTGATGTTTTAGTGATATGGGGAGGCTTGTTGTCTTGCAGGGATATTACTGTGTTAATTATTATATTATTTAAGTATGAGATTGCTTGTTCGATTTCCAGTGGGGTATTTAATATTTTAAATTGAGGTGTTTTATTAGTAATTATTTTTTAAACGTTTTCCAATTAATGTGTGTGTTTAAAGTGTGGGTGGGGTTGTGAGGGGGGGGGGAATTTGTTGGGTTGAAATGATGACAGGAAGATGATCTGAATCTAATTCGAATATTGGAGAACTGTGAAATTGGACTTGTGTGTTGGTGATTGCAATATCCAATATATCCGGGAATTTGTTATGGTCATGGGGGTAGTGGGTTGGTTCGGGGGAGGGATTATTTGCAATTTTAGATCTGTTATTATTTTACTCAGTTGTCGGCCTGCGGTGTTGGAAGTTCTGCAGCCCCAGTTAACGTTTTTGGCATTGAGGTCGCCAACAACTATTGTAGGCGTGTTTTGTTGGAATAGTGATCGTATATTGGTGCTGTGAATTTTGATTTCAGGAGGTTTGTAGGCTACAATGAGGGTTGTTATTCTATTGTCTAGTGGAAATTTGATGGCTACTGTTTCGATTCCAGGGGTAAGGGGTAAGTTGGTTTGAATGTATGGTACTGATTTTTCTATGAGAATTATAACACCGCCTCCATTAGAGTTTGTTCTGTCTGATCTATGATTATTATATCCGGGTAAATTAAATGTTTCATTTGGTTTTAAGTGTGTTTCAGTAATGCATGCTAATTTTATATCATTGGCTTTTAGGAAGTACGATAATTCAGTTTTCTTCTTTTTGATGCCGTTGGCATTCCAATTTAGCAGATTTAGTTTGTTACGGTGCTGCAGGGCCATGACTGCTGTTAAAGTAAGATGACAATGAGGTTTGAATGTTACTGATTATTTCTGGGATGATTGAGTTGATAATGTTGACGATATGAGTTGTAATGGAGTTGATTAGAGAGTATATGAATGCATTATTGTTATTAATATAATTAATATTATCACTATTATTATCATTATTATTATTATTATTATTATAAAAATTTTTGGGGTTTCTATTATTTACTACTGGAGGGTTTTGGTTGGGTTGATAAGGTGGATTAGTGTTGTAGGTTGCTGTTGGGTCGAAAGTGAAATTAGGGATGCCATTAGTGGGTGGGAGGAATGGGAAATTGTTAGAAGATACGCGAGGTGAAGTGTTATTGTTGGATCTGGTTCTGGGGTTGGTTGTTGGTGGATTTTTGGGCGGGGGTTCTACATTTCTGCTGTGCGTACCGTTTTTTACTGAGCGTAGGTCTCCACCGTGAGCTCCGTTTGGGGGGGTGGGGTTCTGTTAGTTTTTTATAGAACGGGCATTCGTCAGAGCGAATGTCTGCACGATGTGAGCCGTTGCAGTTCTTACAGAAAGGGGTTTGCATTTTATTTGGACAATTTACCGAATAGTGGTCTTCTGAGCAGTAGATACAGGCTAATTTGTGGTTACAATTGTTGCGAGTATGACCGAAGTCTAGACACCTTAGGCATTGTATTGGTCCTTTGATTCTTCGTCTTTTTTCTGCTTTCACTTTTAAATTGCAAATTTCAGTTATTTGTAGTACTATGTCAATGCTCTGCTGGCCGTTGAACTCGGCCGCTACAACTGGGATTGGTATGTTGTTTTTTTGGAGTCTAGTAACACTGATAAGCGAGGGGTACTTCTCTTTGACGTCCTCGTAGATTTCCTGTAGTGATAATGATTGATGGACATTTTTGAAAACTATGGAGAATTTTTTAGTTGCGGGGTCTTTATAAGTGTGGAAATTTCTTTTGGTATTTAACAGATGTTTAATTGTGTTCCTAAAGTCAGTTATTGTTTTGAACATTAACTTTATTCGGTTGTTTACTATGTTCCAGGTGAATTGGTTAGAGATGTTGTTTTTATTTCTCTATTGAATTCGGATATGTTTGTTATATTATTCACATAAATTGGTGGGATCTTGACATTTTCATCTTGAATTGGAGTAGAGTTTATGTAATTAAATCTGGAGTCAGGGTCTTTTAGGTTTTCCAAGGGAGCATATCTATTACCAACGGGCACTGCATACACACTATTATCACTGTTGGCTGGTTTTTTAGGAGGATGTTCATTGTTGCCTGGGGGGGTACTGTCACCATGGCCTCTTTTTGCACTGATACTGGTCTTTTCACTGCCGTTCATGTTAGCGGGGTCGTGGCTTGCTTGGCCGTTAGGCAGGCCGCTGGCCGCGTTGGTATGACTGACCTTTGTGAATCCTTGTGTTGGGTCGGCGGCTGGGATACCGTTTCCTTGATCGGGGTTAATTGCCTGCAGGTCCTGGCTGGATGCAATGATGTGGTTGAAGGAGCTGCCTGATGAATCTGCGAGGATGTGTTGATTCCCGAGTTGGTCGTAGGCGACTTCCATTTCGGCTGGGTTGTACAGGAGCGCCATGGCTCCCGCTATGCTCTGACCTAGGTCAGGGCTTGGTGGTTGATAGCTGCTATTAATGATGGAAAATCAATAGCACGACTTTAAAACGGTTCACTGCACTTGTCGCGTATAAATAACTGTTTGATGCACAAACTTTAATTCACTGCTACTGCACTGATGCACGTTGTAACGTTCTGAGCTGCGCGGAGCACGATGTGAACGGGTCGCTAGCTCAGCGCGGAGTGGGGGATTAGGGTGTGGCCGATGTCCCCATGAAGAATAGAGCCGTGCGGTCACTTCCGCTATTCGCCGCTGGGTTCTAAAGAGAAGCGGAAAAAACTGCGGAAATAGTCATTACTTCAGAAAAGTGACACATCTCCAAAATCATGGTTTTTGTAACACGTCCAGAAATATGTTTGCAAAATAGTTTAATTTTTATTCGTGAATTTCGTCACGGCAGTCGACATATAGAACAAAAACACTTCGTAAAACGAACAGCTCTGGTCAGAAGAAACGGTATTCTTCAGAATCACATATTTTTAACGCGTATTACTATGTTTATAAACCAGTCGATTTTTACAAGTACATTTCTTCAAGGCAGTCGGCATGTAGATAAAAACACTTTGTAAAATGAACTGCTCTGCTCAGGATAAAACGGTTCTTCTTCAGAATGACACATTTTTACGTGTATTACTTTTCCTGTCCACAGACGAAATGTGAAGAAATATTTTACCGAGTGAGAGCCATTCCGAGATGAATGTTTTATTTAGTGTGTAAATTTATTCTAGGACTGTCACACCGTTATGAAACTTCTTCTAGAGCCTGTAAAGCACATGGGTTTTTGTCCGTATTTTTTTTGGGAATTGAATGCTTATGTGATGCTTTTTAGTGAGAATACATGCAGAAAGAAAATGCAAATAGTAATTTACTACCAGAAACATAATTCAGTAACGAAACAATTTTATAAAAGCAATCAAATGCTTCAAAATGCGAGATCGTTTCATAATTCTTATTTTCTTAAGAGTACTTTTTCTTTAACGAGGATTTTTACACACACAGACAATAGTTTCCATTGTTATCGCTCTTAGCTCTATAGCTTGTGAAAATATTTCTTTCAAGTTGCTTAAAAAATCACACAGAAAGCGTTTTTATTGTCTACAATGTTTTCTTTTTCACAATTTTAAAATTATCTTTTGGTTTGACTGAACATAGTACATTATTATCTATCCACTATTGTTCTTTCAATTTTATCATTTTAAAACATTAAATTGATGGAAAATTTAATTACAATTCAATTGGACTCCCCCCTTTTCAATCTACAATAGAGAAAATATTCTGTTGAAGATACTGTTTTCTGCTCACCTCAACATAAATCTGTAACTTATCTCAGAGTAAAAAATGCAGAAATTCTTTTCAAATGAGGTTTTTGTACCTTTGTGAATGTACTAAATCTGACAAAATGTTTAAATCCCTTCTCCCACATACAGACATACCTAAGACATAGTTTTCTTTTTAATCTATCGTAAAAGAGTAGAAATGACGCCACTTTTAATTTAGTTTACAAGTTATAAAATGTTTCGTAGAGAAAGGAGGCCACTTGATGGTAATTTATCGCGCGCATTCTCGGCAAGGGCGATCGGGGCTTCCTGTGGGTCGCTTTGAAGCTGCGCCTAACATCCCGTGGCTGCCGGCAGCAGCCGGAGGGCACGGCGAGACGGGTGCGGGCAGCGGCTTGCGAGCGCACAAGGCGGAGCTAGTTACGCAGAGGTTGCGTATGCAACTCTTGTTTAATAGCCGCCCCTACCCCCGCCTCTGCCACCCTCATCCCGCTGTCGCTCTGGCCCCCACCATCGCTCTCACAGTCGCCGTTGCCCTCGCCCCAGCCCTCGTCCTCGACCTCGTCCTTGCCCTCGCTCTTACCCTTGCCCTCTCCCTTGGCTTCACCTCTGCCCTCGCCCCTGCCCTCGCCCATGCCCATGCCCTCGCCCTCGCCCATGCCCTTGCCTTTTCCCTCTCCCCTGGCCTCACCCCTGCCCTCACCCCTGCCCTCACTCCTGCCCTCGTCCATGCCCTCGTCCATGTCCTCGCTCCAGCCCTCGGCCGTGCCCTCGGCCGTGCCCTCACCCGTGCCCTCTTCCATGCCCTCGTCCGTGCCCTCGCTCCAGCCCTCGCCGCTGTCCTCGCCGCCGCCGCCCTTTCCCCCGCCGCTGCCGCCCTCGCCCTCGCCGCCGCCGCCGCCATCCGCGCCGGCTTCCCCGCCTCCTCGCCGCCGCTCCAACCTCCCTTGCCGCCGCCCCCACCTCCCTTGCTGCCGTCGACGCCTCCCTCGCCGCCGACCACGCCCCCTTTGCACTCATTATCGCACCACACTCACACACAGCTCC